>NDXB01006616.1:0-42402 GCA_002631895.1 Agapornis roseicollis | reverse complement strand
CTATATATAATTAATGTATTAATTATATATAAATGATTAAGAATAATATATAATTATATAATATTATATATTATATGTACTTATTTTATATATGCATTTATGGCCTGTGATTAACATTGCCTTGTATTTTGGCTCTTGATCTTGTATTCTTCCTTAAAAGATAAACTGTTACAGTGTCTGTCAGGGCAAACTGCTCAGGTTTTATTTGTATATAAAAGAAATATTTTATTTCTATAGTATAAGTGATATATATAACTATATATAAATATATTTTTATATAGATATATATAAATATGTCAATGAATATATGTGTATATACACACACAGGTCTTTAAATATACTTATATATAGTTATAGATAAAATATAATGGCTATATATTTTTATATAGTATCTATATATTTATAAATTATGTATAATATATATTCATATATCATAAATATATTTATAATAATAAATATAAATACATACAAATATAAATATAAAATATAAATGTATGTCTTTCTAGACACATTATTGTATAATTATGTAATATGTAAAATATATAATGTATTAGGTATTTATATATATTTATATCTTAAAATATATATAAATATATGTACATAAGTATGTGTATATTTATATATAAATCTATATTATATATGATATGTAATATATATATTTTTAAGTATATATATGTAACTAGCTGGTGCATATCTCTTTTTATACTTGTAGAGATGCTGTTATAGAGAATAAAGCTTTTGCTGAAACTGCACTTCTGGGTTTGTTTCAGTAGTTTAAGAGTACCTCAAAGTACAGTTTTTGTAACAAACTACACAAAGGAGATGGACAGGGACTTAACTTGCCAAATGAGTTTTATTGCCAAGGGATTTGTTAAGATGGGTCTTATCAAGGAAACCATCTATTGTCACTTTCAGTGTAAAAGAACAAACACACAAACACAAAGAAAACCAACCAAGAAAGTGGGTTTTCCAGTTTATTTGCTTGAATTCAGAATCATACCCATACTGGTGCATATATCAGAGGTCCAAGGTAAGTTTTAAGCCTTCAAATGCATAATCCTACATGCTCCAGTGTATCACTTGTTCCTTTCTCTACCTGAGCACATAGAGATCTGTGATAATCCACAAATATCTCCTAGGATTTAAAGTACTCTTTAACAGACTAATGCAGTAAATGTAAGTACAATCACAGTTTCTATTGGACATGTTCTCTTCTGTCACAGAATTATTCACCTAAATGAAATGATCCCTTTGGCATCGGTACTGTCTGGTGCTATCCTGCACCAGAAGGCAAACAAGAAATAGAAGTGAAGAGAGAAGTGGGTTAAAAAGGAATAAGTTAATCTTAGGGGAGTAGCCCAGAGTAAGGATGTGAACATGTACTTTTTGAACCTTGATGAAGTGTTATGAAAAGGAAGACTCAGAAAGACCACTGAACTTGCATCTATTAAGTTGAGCTCTCATCATCACTTCCACAGCAGATCTATGGCTTGCGTTCTATTTATATTCCATGTTTTCTAAGCATGTTCCATGGAAACAGCCAGCCAATCAGCTGCCCAAAGTGTAGGAAATAAACTGTCAGCTACAGATACTGCATGAATCTTTCCTTAAAATAAACAGCTCTGTAGTCAGGGTGGCTGTTTCTAGATCTCTGACAGCTGTGTAGGATACAGTCTACCCACTGAGAAGAAAAGGCCCTTGCTAAGCTAGTCCACAGAATAAAGAGCAAGGCACAGGTTATTATGCTGTGTTGCTGCTTCTCCAGCTTATCGAGCAGAACGTTCTAAGGCTGTCTTAATAAAAATGCAATAAAAGGACAGCACAACCCCCCCAATTTTTCATGGTGAACTAGAGGAAAATATTCTTGGACCTGTAAATCCGTGCCAGTATATTCTCTCTTGCAAATCTGACATTAACCAGAAGAGGGTAGTAAAAACCAGCCTATGTTACAACAGCTGAGCTAGGAGTTTTTTTGCAAACAGCTATGGAATCTATTTGACAAAACAAGCTCAATCTCCCCCCTCTGACACAGTACAGGTAATTTTGAAACTGGCATTCTCATTATCTTATTTCTGAGCAATGATATTGAGGGGAAAAAAACCCCACATCTAACAGAAGGTGGGTAACTACCTGGGTATTGACTACAGCCAGTTGTTCTAACCCAGTGGATGGCAAGGTGACTTTGCGAAGATGCAATGAATTAACAATGAACTTATTCAACATCAACAACAACAAAACTCCCTCAATTAAATGGTGTAGCTGAATATGCCTATTTCTTTGTGGATCATTCTTACTAATAATTTGAGATAATGAAATATGTCTAGGAATATATATTTCATTATATATATATTTATATATAGACATAAAGTTGTCTTCTTCCACTAATTTGATTATTCAATTGTGAAGATGAAATAAGGTGACTAATTAGGCTACAATCAACCTAGTTCCTATGCAAAATAATAACTAAAAAGTAATGTCCCATCAAAGTAACGACAAGAGTCACTCAAAATAGTCAGCTAATACTTTATAATTACTTGAAGCATTTAATTCTCTACAGATAAGGGAAGTGGAAAATATCCAGTCACTTCAGTTATAGCAGTTCCTCAATCTAAAGCATGAACTAATGTTTCTCTTTTCCTGTAATGGCACATCATTAGACTGAGCTTTACAAAACCAGGCAACTCCTGAAGTAAAAAAGTCTAAAAAACATTTCGTGTTCCTAATTTAAGATTTTTCAAAAGCATTTGAACCACCATGATCCCACAAATATCTCAACCCATCTATTCACCTGTTCTTTTGGTTCTTGTTCATCCACAAATGCAGACTCAGATGCTCCTTCAGTGGCTGTGCTTGGACAAGTCGCAGGGTGCCTTGACTCGCTCCGAACAGCCGCAGGTTCTTTCACCTGCTTGTGTTCTCTGTCTGGCTGAACACAGTTGCAATTGTTGAACGCCTTCAAGTTTAGGAGTGACAGGGATGCTTCTCAAGGTGCCACCTACCCTGCAGACTCTTCCACACTGTGCTCCGTCAACCTGAACTTCATGCAGTCAAGATTTCTCCTTTCCAACATTCAAAGTAGGATCTGGAGTGCCTTAAGGAATATTACAGCGGATCGCTGGCGCTTTGTTTTCTTCTTCTTGTGATTTTTATTCTGTTCTCTCAAGTCAAACTTATTTTCTGTTCTTTGTACAGCATTCACCTCATTGCACTTTGGTTTATTGTTCAAGCTAGACAGTAAATGATATTGTTCAAGCTAGACAGTAAATGATATTGTATGTAACATGTTTAGTTGTTGGTAACTGCTTAAACAACATGTGAGTTAAGGAGAACAACAATCCAATGGATGAGAAAAAGGAAGGTGCTATGTAACTCCATAGCTAGCCACTACAATAACTAGAAATGGAGCAGCCCGATTCCCTACAATTCTGCTCTCATTACATTACGCTTACAATAAGACACATCATTATTTGTAAGTATTAAATGACCATCAGACATCACAGGTTCAGACAACATTATTTTTATCTGTATAACTTGATAAAGGGTAAATAGAGACTACAATTGGGTTTGGCCAACACAAAACATAAATTGAATGTATTTCATCACCCCACTTGTTTATAGATAAAAATGTGCCTTTTTGTCCATAGAAAGCAACCAACTACAGCAAGTGAAACAAAACAATAAAGTAGCTCTTCTGAAACACAGGATTTTTATATCTGCTTTATAATTCAAGTGAAATTCTTTCTCAGTCCATTATGTTCATTCTTGACTTCTTGTTCCTATAAAAAATGACAAGATTTGAAAGACTTCCACTATGAAATATTACTTCATACCTAAAAATATGAATGACAGGAACAACTCTAGAAGTCTTTAAGTGCACAAATGAAGTTAGGCTGCCCTCTAAGACTATTAACTGCCCAAAAGGAAATGATGACATAAAAATGAAGGTTTCATTTACACGTGCACCTTCAGGCTTGTTTTCAATAACAGAGCTCAAGACTACAAGATAACACCAATAATAAAAGTTCTGTGGGACTGAATGATGGCAAAAAATTACCCTACACAATTAGATAGATGTATATATTTAAAGCCTGTGCCTAGATCTGTGCTTTTAGACACAGGCAACCGTCAATTGATAGGCTTCAGCAAAAAGTATTACTCACAGACAAAGCATTGGCGTTGTTGCTGCTGGCAGTTTTCCTTGCACAGTTCCAGAACCACTGTGTTTAAAACAAAAACTGTATTTTATGCTCTTATTCTAGTGTTCATGGATAAAAAAAAAGCAGAGATGGCCTTAATTTTTGACTAACAGCTACAATGTCTTAAGGATAAAGGATACTTCTGATTGTGCATCTAAACGTCAATAATGTCAGTTGTGTATCAGTAATGCTTTTAATTACTAATTTTAGAGGGAAATTTTTCTCTAGGGACATCTCAAAGGAAAAAAGCAGCTATTCAACAGTGAACAAAGACCAAATAACCATGTCTGCACTAATTATTACAAACACAACGTTATCTAAATAGAGTGGATTGCAACACATTTTCTATGATAAAACACAGAAAAGCAAGCTATAAAGAAAAGAGGTTTTTTCTTTTTTGTTTATTCACAAAATATTAGTAAATGGTAATGTACAAATTTGCTGAGTTGAGATTAAAACATACATTATACTGAATAGCCAAGATATGCAGCAGAGTATCATTATTCTAAGACTTAAGACCGTGCTTATAGATGTTCCATTATGTACTCTTGTTACTCTACCAGACCATGTATATTAGCTCAGAATACTTTAAAACTAACATGGAACAAGGCAAAAAAGTAACAGCTTCATTTTGTGACTGCAGGAGAACAAAACCATTGAAGCATTTTCATGAAACAGAACTGTATAAGCCATGTTGCTCAATTTAAAAACGTTAGGGTTTTCCATTCAGCCGTGGGGTTTGGCTGTGAGCATTTCTTCCTGGATGACACCCGAGGTATTTAACATGGATCTCACAACATATACCCATGGAAACCAACAAGTATTACAGTTTCAGCACCACAAAATATCTCAGTTAAATCTCATGTAGAATTAAGCAGTTATTGACCAATCTGAATACACTCAATGCTTCTTATGTCAGTACCAATGTTGTCTTGGTTTGATTCTGGTAAAATAAAGAATCTGACACCAGCAAATATACAGACAGTATCCAAGGCACTTCTAAACATGGCATTTTACCAGTTTCTAGTGTAGAAATCAATATGCTAAATGTGTAGGATGATTCTAATACTCAGGTCTCTAGTTAAAATACTTTTACTTTCTCCTAACAGTACCCACAATGAACTAGGTACTGTATAAATATAGAAGATATGAGGTATTAGTCAGCGACCTTCATCTAAAATTAGGAAAACCAGACCATTACAATTCCAGTGAAAAGAATTACACCAAAATTCATGGGGTTTAAAAAATATTCTCTCAACTCCACTGTGAATTGTAACCATCTCCGTACATCAGGCCTGATCAGCTAAGCTACAGAGGCAGCAGTGACCTGTCTGTAAGCTGAGCTACATGTTCCAACAGTTTTGTTTATAATAAAACAGCTTTTCCTTAGACTGCACACGAGTGGAATACGCTAACAATATCACATGTAATAAATACTTGTAGCAATGAAAGTGACACTTTCTTAAGGGGCTTTCACTTGCTAATAAATACGATAGCATACAAGGCTGTTGGTTTTTTTCTTCTTTAAAGCACAATCACCAAGCCTGACCCCAAGGCTGCTAATGCTGGGTAAGCCAAGAGACACACAAAACTATTCCTCTCTCAGAATACATGGTGAGTTTGGCACTGTGAACAGATCCACTCACTAGCTCGCTCATCTTTCACTGATAGCCAAAATAAATATAACAAACCAAACCTCAAGCAACCTATAACAAAATGAAAGACATTTTAAATTAAAATCTTGTCCCTAATCCAAAATATACAACAGTTACCATGTGAAGTACAATGAGAAACCTTAACAACACGTAAAGGACACTGAGAAAAAATTAACCTCCAAGAATTAATTGTGAAGTTTAATTAAACACCATCTTAGAGCTCCTAACAGTGAAGCTGAGAGGTTAAAACTTCCAAAGGTGTCATATGTATGTAGTAGAGAAGCTCATAGACTAACATGGCTTAAATTATTTACTTACTACTACATTCAGTGCAATTCAAATTGCGATTGAGCCATGTAGGATACATCTGAGAACTTGCATAATAAAATCCCCTCTCTGGCAATGTAGTAGTTTTGAGTATGTGGGCTAAGATTACATGGAATAGGAGAAATCCTTTGGAAAACTGAAACCTCCAGTCTCTCTGGAGATTTCTGTCTACTTGTACAATAACAGTAAAGAGCATTGCTAACTGGTTGCTGATCAGTGCTTGCTCTAGTAACTCCTAGGACTGTGTTTTTTAACAAGACATACATCTTATGTAGATGCCTTCTGAAATACACGGCAAAGGGATGGTAAATTATTTTGGCAGTTTGGGTTTGCCATAGCTCTACATTACACATGAGAAGGAAAAAGCCATTTCTGTTTATACAGAGTGGCACTGTACTTTTATCTGTTTTAGAACAGATGTTTCCTGTTTCTTCTCAGCGTGATCACTTTTGTTTTCTTCAGTCAGGGCTGCTGTTTCTGATCCAAATCTGCTACTTAGCCTTACAAGAAAGGCAGAATTTTACCATCATTCTAATGAGGTGTCAGTCTTCATTTCTTCTTCAGAGCTGGCCACGGTTCATGAATCCATCCAATTTATGATTCAAAAAGTTCAGAACTGTTTATTTTGTCTTCTTCATACAGCAAAATATTTTCCATGAGCTTCTTTTTTTTATCATTTATTTTTATTTTCCAAGATGTCTCTCTGGCTAATGCTGAAAAACAAACAAACAAAAGCCAAATATTAAGAAAAAAATCCACTTGTGTAAGGAGTAGATAATAAAATAATCCAAAAATGGATTAGGAAAAAAGCAACTGATAGAAAATCAGAAAACATTTTGTAGATTTATCGGTAAAATCATGACTAAGGCAAAAAGATTTACTGAAATGTGTTTAGAAGTAGGAAGAAGAACCTAAGCAATCCTGGAGAAGAGAGTAATTTGTCCCCACTATTGTGATACTAGAGCACTTTTAATAAAGGCTTCAGCTATCCCAACAGAAACATGGGAAGCTTTGCACAAACAGCTTAAAGACGGTGCGTGTCTGAATGTTCTGCATACACCCTTCAGATCGATCTAGATTTACCTTGTGAAGAACATGGAGAGTCACTGGCTGTGTGTTTTTGTGGAGAGGTGCTCTCTGCTGTAGACACTGCTTCCAAGACTTCCTCACTTTTGGCACATGCTGCATTTCTTTCCTGGAGTCCATGTGCAGGCTTTTCCTGCTTGATCCTGTAATCAGAGGCTGCCACATTTTCAACACTGTTACAGCTAGATAGCTCATCTGTAGATTTTCCTGAAGGGTTCCATATAAAACTACTTAATTCATCCGATTCACAAGGAACCCTTGACATCTGTTCGCAGTAAACGTCAGGCGACACGACTCCTATTGAAAGCGGGCATGGATTGGCACTGGTCAGGATGGCAGGCTGTGTGCTGTCCTCTTTATTCTTCCCTGCAGAAGGCACGTCCACGCTGAGACTCACTGTCTCATCATCAGTTTCTTCGGGAGTGTTCATGGAGAATCCAGAACTGCTGCCCCCGCAGATGTAATGCTCTCTTAATTTATTTTCAGCCATTTCCATCACTTCAAGCACCTGTTTGTACGAACAAAACCTGTGAGTGCAGAGTAATTCCTGTACCCCTCCTTACACATGTTCTCCTATGCCAACACTCCCAAAGATAAGCAAAGCATGAATGTGTAGCTTTAGACCTTGCTGTCAAGAAGACTCAAATCTTGGTTAATGTATTTTAAACGTTACCTCTGCTGTGTTAGAATTCTTCTTTTTCAGACAAAAGCAGATGGCTGAGGCAAAATCAACAGCAACCTCTTCCAGCAAGTGTCCTGCTTTCTTGTCTAGATATTTACGGCATATTTCCTTGGCAGCTAGCTTTTCCAATTTCTTTACTTTCGAATATGAGCTTTCTTTTGCTATCTGGATTTCATCAGCAATCATATCTTTCTGTTCAAAGGGAAGAGATACAATTAGGGAAGGCAAAATGAACACACTCATTTCTGCTTGAATCACTGACAGTATGAATCTTGCCATACATTTGTTATTATTGCTCCTTAATGGCGGGTTTACAGACCTAAAAGCTTTGAGAATCTCCATTCATGCAACTGGCAGAAATGTTTGCTTTCACTAAAAGGCCAAAGGTTTTCTCTGCATGTGTTTAATGCCAAGTTCACTAAACCAGACCCAGCTCTTCCAGGCCTATGCCTATTTATAGGAATGAAAAAGATACATATACAACAGCATTCTTGCTCAGGACTTTTCAAGCGTGTTAAAGAAATCATAAATCTGGGATCCTTTCTTTTCTGAACCTATTGGAACATTGATTAATTGCTTAGTAATAAGAGTACTACAGTTTTCCCTTCAAAGGTTTCAATGAGATGGGGAGTCAGAAGGAGAGCATCCCGCAAGGAATATAGGTGGAGTCTGTTGGATGGTGTTAATGGCATTCAGTAAGCCCGGCCAATTCTGATTGCTTGTGCAGTTCTAATCACAGCTTGGGCAAATTGGCCAATATAGAAATTCCAAACAGTAGTGCAACACATAAGCACCTGATAAACACGATGCTGAGCAACTGTGGTTACCGCCTGCCCATGTTTCCCCATTCAGTTTGGCTCATAACACATCTTTGTTCCACATAAAAAGGCATGCAGCAGCATTTCAGCATGAAGCATTCTCTCTTAAATAAATACACATGTAGATAAACACCAGTATTCTGGAGTATCTCCTTCTACGATGATAAGGCCAGTACTCATGAGTATGGCGTGTGAAATGAGAATAAGTATCCGGCCTCTGCCTAAAGGAAGGTAGGCTACTGATATTAATGGAACTGGAACATGGCTTCTAAATATCCCTTCTTCAGGATGTGTACAGCAGACTCCAAATAACAAACCATATATATATATAGTGAAAATTCATTCTATGACAGTACCCCCATTCACTTGTGCTGGTTTTAGTTATTCCTGCTTCTTCTTACCAGATAAATAGGGTCTCTCCCTTCATCCAGGGCCTTAATCCCTGTCAGTATCTCTGCTAAAACCTAGAAAGGATATATGGAAGACGAAACAATCTGTTCAGAATTAATTCTGGTTTTTTAAAGTGTGTTTTGTAACTAAAGAAATACTGAACTGCCAGGGCATTTAAATTCGTATTTTTACTTCAGATGGTTTAACAATGCCAGATCTGGGCAACAGTCACGGTTTTGATCTTTATGATTTGTGATCTTCATGATCTATCTCCAAAGCTAAGTCTATTTTACAGTTAGGTACAAAAGACACTGTTGAAACAAAGGATGATAAGGAAGTCATTCTACATCTAGATAAGAAATCACACTGACCTATTTAAATGGAAATACCTGGATAGAGGTAACAGGCTATCAGCTGCTTTACTTAAAATTCCAAGTTAACAGGTGATGTCTATAGCAGTTCCTGTGGCAAATCTGCAAGAATTCCAAGAACCCAACTGCAGGCGTCCTGCTGCTCTTTGTGTTTGGGTTTTTAATGATCAGCAGTAAGAACTTTTCCCAGCTAGAAACAGTTTTGTTTGTGTTGTTCAAAAGATTCACCCCACTTTGCCACAAACTGAATGTATTTGGAGTGTGAACATAATTAGCACCAGTATTTCAACACACTATATAGTCAGCAATATGAAACTGCCATCAAATCCAATCTTAGATCAAATTTCCTGTCTAGAAGCACCAAAGAATGCAATGTAACGTGTTAAAAAGGCCACATACCACACCACAGCTGAAAGTATCAACTTTCTGTGTCAACTTCCCATGCCTGATAAAGTCTTCTGGCAGATAAGTAAGAGAAGCCTGTAGGACTTTGGTTTTCATTGTGGCATATTCTGACTTCTTATCAACAGAATACAGCCGCAGACCTGAATGTCCAAGCTTTGGTGTAAAGTTTTCATCCAACAAGACATTTGAGCTGTGATAAAGACAAATAACAGTATTGGTCAAGTAATTCCTTTAACTTGAGGTCAAAAAATTAGAGTTCTACACTTTAGAAGTAAAGCGCTGAAAGCTTCCAGCATTCGGCCCGCTGTGCATGAGTGGAAGGATAAAGAATGGTAGAAAGGGAGAGGGAGAAGAACAAGCGGTCCAGAAATAACCTCTAAAGAATATGCTTCCATCACTCAGAAAAGAGATGGCCTAAACACAAAACGGTAAAGACCCCACAGAACAAGAGACAGCAGAAAGACACTACAAATGGATTTCACAATTGTGCAGGCTTTCAGCTGTTAAAGATATTCTGGAAATAAGAGGCGATGATGGGATTGCGGAGTTGCCAAACCCCTCACCTTTTGATATTCCCATGAAGAATTCCAGAATTATGTAAATACTCTGTAGCTCGGAGGAGCCCTACAGCAATGCTAACTCGCATCTCCCAGGCCAGTGGAGCAGAATCATCCTGCAAGGAAATGAGGAAAATGGTATTTCATAGGATAAAAGACTCTAAGACACCAGTAGTTTTAAAAATCAAAGGTTTAGCTTTAGTCCCAGTCAAAACTCCTGCCAACCTAAATCAAAAGTTTGATCCAAGGCAGAATGTGATGATTTCTAGGCCAAGGAAATAACCTATCCTTGCATACTGAGCTACACATTTTGATGCTATGGGACACAGTGAGATAAGGATACAGCGAAGATCACACTTGCCCAAAGCATCAGGTACTGCCTATTACTGAGGCACAGCACCAGCTTTGATGGACTGCTGCCCTGAGGTACCTCTACCCTACTATCTCCTCTGCAGATGCTCTTTGAATAGGTGTAAACATCTCAATCCATTCCCTCGTAAGCCCTTGTGAAACTTCCTAGCACATTATGCCAATGAATATGATGATAGATTCTACAGAAATAAACCCAAATCCAATGAAACATTACATATGAATAGACACAGTTTCCAGATTCCTTGTTACTTGAAAAGGCTAAAGGCTGCACAGCAGAAACTTCCTGTTGACCCCAGCTGCTTTGTACTCGGAAACTGGAAACGAGCTGCAGCCTTTCTAGAACTTGTAGTCAAGATATCTGGGCAATTTCTGGCTGTTTCTCAGTATTCCAAAAGATACAATTGCTTTCCATACAATAACAGGCCAGGACTTGTAATCACAGGTAGATTAACAGGTCCAGATTATTTGCTTACTTGACACTGAAGCCTGTTTTGTAGCGATCCATTAGGCAGGTACGGATATATCAGACAGTGCAATCCAGTTTCTACTGAGAAACCCAGCAGCTGCAAGATGTTGACATGACAGCACCTGCAGGCACAGATCAGCAAATGAAATATGAGCAACACAGAAAACATTCCTGAGCTGGAATAACTGCTTAAATTCAAGGCAACAGGAAATTGTCCTGCAGCTGGAAGCAGAGAATGGCCCTGAGCAGGACAGCAGAGGGCTAGCTAATCTAGCAGCAAAGAGAAAGATGGTTACCATGCAGCCCCTTCTGTGCAGGTAGGAGGGATGCAAGCAGAACACTGCTTCTTCACCACCTCAAGGGCTGGCAGAGCATGGTTTCTGCTCAGCGTTGCCCTGCAGCATCAGCAGGAGGCATGCTATTTACCATGGCTCCAATAAAGGCTGTGCGTAGCCCTCTTCTTGAGAGCAGCGCAGCACCCAAGAGAGAGGCTCATCGGTCTTAAACTAAACATATGGAGAGAGGCCACAAGCAGGAAATGCACTGATTGCACCTGAAAGCCAGCACTTACCGAAAGCAAATCTGTACTTCGGTATGGAAGAACCTTTGGGTGGAATCTGGGCTTGTGCATTCCGTCTGAAAAATGAAAACGTGTGCTAGAATGTCAACACATGAGAAGTCAAGTATCACTGATGGCAACTTTGTGTCAAAGGCAAAAATTAACTGAAAATTAGAACAAAAACCAGAGTAAGGACATATCTGATCCAATTATCAATGCAGGTAGCTATATTGCAGTCTACTCCCATGGCTAGAGTTAGTAACACTAGTCACTTAAGTATCTCTCACATGTGTTTGCTGAAGGTTTACTTACTTTACATCCTTTCCTTTTTACCTCTCTTCTCGTGTAGCTGTTCTGGTTCCTTGCCCATACAATAGTACACAACTGCTAATGTTTCAGAGACAATAATAACATACCCCCTTCAAAGGAAAAGGAAAGGTGGGGTACTTGCCTCTTTCAGTCTTTTGATGATGTACTCTATGTTGTTCCTCTGACCTTTGTAGACATCCGCAAAAGTACCTTCACAGATTCTGCTCTTCTCACTGAAACCACTTGTGGCACTAGTAACTTCCCTCTGCGTCCACAAAAGACTTCCACTGGGGAGATCCGTCCTTGTTTCCTGCTGAGGAGCAGGAGAGCTGCAAGGCTACACACATGCAGAAGAAACCAGTTTCTCTCATGAAAATTCATATGCTTTTTCCTTCTTTCAGTTGTTATATTTACTTTTCCATGATCTAAGCAATCACTGTGATTGCTGAAAGAAACCATGAAAAGTACCGTACGTGTGATGCTTTCCCTTTGTTATAACTGTCTTGATGTGCTTTGCTGATATAGAAGTTTTGCCTAGTGGAAGAGTCAGTTACCAATTTGCATTTCCACCTTTCCCAGAAAATAGACGTAATTTTGTTTAAAAGTCCATATATTTTTTTGAAGTTACAAAGAATATTAATCTTTATGGCTGGGGCATACTCTAAGAAACAGCTGGATCAGAAAGCAGGGTCCCTCATAATGTATTTATGTTCTGGTAGGAACTTCAGATCTACTTCTGAAGCGTCTGGCATCAGTTGCACAATAATTTGTTGCTTCCAGTGTGGCAAGTCCTAATGCCAATTGTTATTACAATTCCACTGTAATAACACACAGCTTTCACAACCTCAGTGTGCTCCAGACTTGAGAAAACAAAACATTAACTCCCTCTCAAAAGCTCTGAGACTACCACATTCTTTGTCGCAATCTTCTCTTCTGGCTGGTACCCTTGAACCAGGTTATTCTGGAAGAGCTTAAACCACAGTCTTCTTCAAAACAAACCAAACCAAAGGAACCTGGCCAAGACAGAACCATGATGGGACCAGAGCGTGCACATGGACCTGTGAAACGCTCTGAGAACCCACAGGACAGATCTAGCTGGATTATCTTACAGACAAGAGAGCTGTAGGGAGGCAGGAACAGAGACTGTGATGAAATCATTAGGAACATGGGAAAAGCTTGTCACAGTGAGATGGTTAGGCACTAGAATGGCCCAACCTTGGAGATTTTCAATTGTCAGCTACACCAGGCTCTGGGCATCCTGACTTAAACTTGATACTAGCCCAGGTTTCAGTAGAAACCACATATAAAATATAAAACCAAACTAATAGAAGTCCTCTGTTCTGACTAGTCAGTGGCACCATCCTGTGCTCGCACCAGGAATGTTAAGTCCTCTGCAAAATCTATACTAGAAATTCCTCCAAAATTATTTACTATTTGTGGGCATGTTATCCATGCAATATGGTTCATTTTTCCTCCACTGGTCCATCAGTGGCAAAAAGAATTATGCACACTATAACTAATCTGAGGCATTAGTAGTCCATTAGTATTCAAGTCAAATAAACTGTAATCAACCCCTACTTTTTCATTCTATTTTATACAAATAGAAGGACAAACTTCAACTGAGAAAACACGGACTGTTACAAAGACAATTTTCATTGTTATAATCAATGAGGACTAAACAGATTTACCTTCACGCTTGATGAGACAGGAGGATTTGACTGTAAGGATTGCAAAAGGTCTCTTGGGGGAGGTGGTGGCAAAGGGAGTGAATACAAGGCTCCTTCAGAAACTGCACCTGAAACTGAAATAACAGCACTGAAAGTACAGGTTCTTTTTGCAGTGCCATAGCCTGTGACTAATTATGGAGGTCTGGGATATTTTGCTGAATTTCCTAACCAGGGATAATCTGTCAAAATGAGCAATACTGTGTGAAGACAGGCAGCTGTTTTCCTGGTTCCTCTTTGCAAGATGACTGTGCACATCCCTCTAGTTCTGGCTTGGGGACACAGAGCTCCCTCTATCTATACTGTTGTTCTTTTCAGTAGGTCCTGTGGTTCTACTGCCTCCCGTTCCCAAGCAGAGGGGCCTGCTGACCTGTGCATGGGTCTCTTCTGGCCTAGATTTATTCTGCATGGTGACAGGGACATGGGGCAGGAAATGTATGCACTGGTTTAGCTGTAGTATGGACCCAGGATGGGATCCATGTGTTCACAGAGACCTGGAAAATGCCTTTAGATCCCACAGGATAGATATAGCCAGGATCTCTCAAGGCCAAGAGAGGTACAGGAAAGAGAAACAGGAGACCATGTGATAAAGTTACAAAGAAATACAAATAAAGTTAAAAGGCAAATATTCAAATGCAACCCTTTTGAAGAGAAATATATTCATTATACTATACTAAAAGTGAATGGGAAGCAGTCTTATCTACATGGTCATTTCAATGTTAGTGCAAATTCAGAATCCATTTCGTTACTACCTGCTGGAGGTACTCCCAGGCGTGAAGAGCCTGTTGATGGCAACAGACTTATCTCGTTTTCTCTGTCTATCTTCTTGTTTTCTGTGTGAATTAAAGACCTGTTCTCTGGTTTAGGCAGCTCTACCAGCTCTTCTTTTCCAGGGTTGGCAATATTAGAGGCCGATGTCCCTTCAAAAAAGAACAAAGGAAAGATGAAGATTAGCAGGGAAAACACAGGCTGACTCTATAATCAGTTATCAGGAAACAACCCTAGTCAGGAAAGCAGACTGTACATTAGCATGAACATTAAAATGAACATTCAAGCAATTCACTGAGAAATTGCTGGAATATTGTTGGCATTTAAATTCAGACCATATTTATGACATTAACTACTACTGAAAATCAGTGAGAAGTCAGAGTTTCAAACAAATACCAGTGATGACTATGCAAAATATATACAGTCCCTTACAATAACAAGTTAGCAATACATTTATTGTGTCATTTTCTATATAGCATCCTTCAGCCAATGATCTCAAATCACAAGTACCTCCCAGCCTAAAGAAGGCATCTAGTTCTTTGTTAACTGTTGTGGGACTGGGAGGAAGTTTGACAGAACTGTATTTGGTTTAGTCAGTTAAATGTTTTAGGACTGTTTTCAAGTGTGTGGTTTTAGTGTCATGACCCTGCTCATTCCCAAAAACCACCTTCCTATATAGAACTATTTGCAGTAAAGAATCTTTCTGTTATGAACAGAAAGAAACAAGCTGGAGACAACCTAGGGAAAACATAAAAATCAAAGCTCAAGACTTACTAACGTGTAAGGACAAAATAAAAGCTGAATTATTGATTCACTGCAGCGCTAAAAGATCCTGTGCTATATAGAGCTTGGTAAAATCTCAGAATCAGGCCTGAAAAAGCAACCTGAAGTCTGATTAAAAGACGCACAAGGATGCTTTCAGTGTACAGGAACATGAAAAACACGTCCATCTTAGATGGAATTGTTAAAATTAGATTAGGATGGTAAAAATTAGGAAGGTAAAAAATGAAGTAAAAAAATTCAAGATACAGTGATACCTTGAATCTGCCAAAATCTCCTGAAGGAGCAGATAAATTCTTATCTGTGAATACATTTAAAACTGAGGTTGAAAAGGAGCTTGGAAAAGCCCTGTGTGCACTGGGGATGATAGAAAGACTTCCTATATGCTAACACCATTTCCTGGTTGTAGTTGTAAACGTTTGTTTCCACCTGCCACCTTTTATCAGCAACACACTGCGATTTTTCCCTAAAAATAAGAATTAAAGTTTTATTTTGCTATAAAGGAAAATAAGCACAGGTGTTAATACAAGTTTTTTTTTTTGTCATGCTGTTTTATCGGCTTTCTATCTTAAGCATGGTGGTGATCTTGGAATCAAAAGCCACAGGCCTCTATTTGAATGTGAAATTAGACAACAGCTTTGTGTCCTTTTTTCAGTACAAAGCATTGGAGTATCTGAAACAAGCAGGAAGCAATATGCTTCATTTTAATCAGTGCCGCTCACAAGAAACCAGGACTCAGTAGAACTGTTTCAGAGAAGACAAGCTATGCATGCTTCACTGCACTAAAGATTGAAGAATAGATGAAAACCAGTAATGGTAGAAGTGGCCACAGTCGCGACAGGCCAGTTTTGTCCTCTGACCTCTCTTTGGGGTTTGCATCCACTTTCTTCAGTCATGTATGAATGCAGGTTTGAGTAAAGCCAGCCCTTATTAAGACACAAAATTAAGACACAAAAAGCAGGTATGTTTCCTTATTCCCGTATCAGAATGCTAAGAGATCCCAAATTTCATTGACTTTTCAGAATCAGTCACTGGCCAAGTCTGCAGGCCTTTAGCTAAAACTGACAGTCCCTGCATTCTGCAGATGGTGGCTTTTCCCTCCTGTATTTCAACGTAGTAATCTCTAAAATTAGAATCACTTCCCTCTTTCAACCTACTTTTCAGGGTTTGTCATCAATTTAGCAACTTCCTGCACATCAGACAAACAGGTCATCACTGCAGCTAAAGAACTGACATAAGGAAAAAATCAGTTCTTATGGACATTCAGAAGTGGGCCTAGAGTGGGGCAAGAAATTGTTGACGGGAGGTAGAGCTCTCCTGGGATTAACCTGCCAGCAAAACCAGCCTGCGTGTTGTGTCTGATTCCTTTAGGTCAGAATGAATAGAATTACGGTGATGAAGGACCACCTGGTTTTCGAAAGTGCCCAATGGAACAAGCAATGTATGCTTTGTATCTGCCCAGGAGGAGTCACCTGAGTGAGCACTTTCAGATATAAATAGAAAAGCAGAAATAGAGGGTAAAGGCTTCAAAGATTTGCCTAAACCTAAAAAGACTGTGCTACAAATCACTGCTGCTTGTGACTGAGCCCACTGCAGAATGTCCGCATTGGGTTAATGCCAAAAACAACCTAACTACTTCCACATGCCAGAACAACAAAATAATCCAGACTCTCTGCCACTCAAATTAACACGAAGCTTTGCCATGGACTTCAATAGAAAAGACAACTACAGGAAGCATTTTTAAAAGATCATTTCATTGTAGTTTTGCAACTTAACTGCATTTGAGTTGATCCGAGACTAACATTAACATCCATCATCCAGAAACGTAAGGAAAATTTGAACACTCCACAGGATTTATCTCTTCCCATGCTCTTTTAAGCCCTCTTTATCTAGCTTTCATACTGCTTTACAGAGTTAACCCCCAAATCGCATAACTCCTTATGCAGCCCTTTGTGGAACAGTCCAATAGTGCAGTCACAAACAAAGTCAGAGAAACAAAGGTATCTTAGATTTATTACATCAGCTCAGTGTCTTAATGAGCATGCCCATTTCTTCCCATGATCTATGAATATTTACTTTCCCTATTTACTATCTAACCTGCAGATACCATTATAAAGACCCCTGTTTACTCACATCAGCCAGCTACAGTCCTTACAAACCAAGTTTATCCTTGGCAATCACAAAAGATACTCTTCCAGCCTGCAGGAATTTGATTGCAGTTTATTTTTAGCAGGGGAAACCCTCAGGGTTTTCAGCTTGTGGCAAGTGAAGTCCAAAAAGTCTCAGGAATGTTTTTGAGAAAGCTAAGACAAACCCCAAAACCTAAAGGTAAATCACAGAGGCAGAGAAAAAACAGGTTATGCCTCTTGTACCAGAGGCTGACCTCAAGTGTATCTTGTGCAAGCTACAGCAGTATAGTGATACCGACATGCCATACAGAGATATGGACAGTCAGATAAGCAGAAGGATAATGACTTTCTGTGCTGGGACGATTATTGTTGTTTGTGTTTTATCTTTAAGGTTCTATCTTTAAGTTACTGGAAGTTGCTCTGGGATTGGAAGCCTGATTCTTTGCATTTTACATAAGCACTGAGATAAATCTTACTTGGTCCTTGTGTAAGCGATCTTGTGGGAGGTTTATAATGCTGCCTCTTAGGGTTTGATCCAGTGCCACGTTCTGGCCTTTGCACGCAGGACCAGACCTAACAACCAGAGACCCTCTGCACAGCCTCTGGGCTTTGGGGGGGTCATTTCACTAAATGTGCTATACATCAGCTCGAATCCAACAATGTTGTGCTTCGCAAGCAATAGCTCTCTGAAATTAAATACCCGGAGCTTCTCTTGGAGTGATTCACCCCTGCAATGTGCTGAACCAACCTCAGTTTGAAATCTCTTCATGGGCTTGTTTTAAAGACCTGTAAGAGAAGAGAAAACCCTCTACCTGGGGGTAAAAGCAGCAGCATCTCAGTTGTTACAAGAAGTATAAACAAAGGTGGGCCCCAGAATGTGCTCTAAGAGGGAAGGAATGCAAGGCCTGTAACTAATTAGAGCGTAAGGTGTGGTAGGTTAAGCTGTGTTATATAATAGCACCCACAAACTCTCAGTATGGACAGGGAATTGAGGGTATTCAATACTGAACAGGCACAGAGCAAAAACCTCATCACATCATGAAAGTCACTCCCTACTCCAGAGCATCCTTAAAAATACCATTATCAGAGAGCCAGGGTTATTGCAGTGCTGATAGCTAGATCAGATTTAATATAAACGATAAAATTCATATTAAATTTAAGTATAAATTAAAAAAAAGAATGAATCAAGGTTTTGTCTTCAATCCTGTCCACTGAGACATGACCCTCACAGTGACTAAATTAGCAACTGGATTACCAATATACAGCTTAAACCAGATGTGAACCAAATCATAGAATCATAGAACAGTTAGGGATGGAAAGGAGCTAAAATCATCAACTTCCAACCCCCTGCCATGGGCAGGGACACCTCACACTAAACCATGCCACCCAAGGCTATAGAATCATAGAATAATTAGGGTTGGAAATCCTGTAGCTCTGTTTGTTTTGCTGAAGAATGAGGAGTAGGAATTGCTGTGGTCTTCTATGCTGAATGCTGTGACTGAATTCAGTCAGGAGGTGGATCTGCTAAATCAAAGTGCCGCACAGGGTGGCAGCAAAATCAGCTACATTAACCGAGCAACGCTCTCATTAGGGTCTGTGGTTACTGTGTTAGGTGTACTAAGACAGAATTTGCTGCTTGTGCTGTCACACTTGCTATTGCTTTAAAAACACCCAATAAAATGGCAGCATTTGGAATGCCATTGTCAGATTTTTCCACCATGCCCAGACGAAGGCATACTGTCACGCTAATTCCCAGACACTACAGGACACAGCAGTGCCACACACAGAAACGCCGGGGCATGAAACCCATGATGTAGAGCTGGACTTCCCATGCATGCCAGCTGGCAGCCCTGCCTGGTGGAGATGGGCTGCTGTTGAGCAACAGCTGCTCGTGATGTCACTCCAAACCACTCATGGCAGACAGCTTCTCCATCACAGAATGGGAGAAGCAGATGGGGCTCCCACAATTCCTCACCTGTGGAAGCGTGTGCCCTTGTGAGCTTTCCCATGCTCACCTGGATAGTGCTTCTCTAACCATTTTCAGCCCCATGACAAAAATCTGTAATGTTTCTTTCTAGTAATTCCCTATGGGAAACTGGTGAAAATCATACAAACATCTGGTTTCCAGAAAGTAGACTTTGTGTGGGAATATACGTTAAAACAGGAATGTGGACCACTCTCAACCCTTTGGGGCTACTCAATACAGAAAGACAGTATGTTCTCTGGGCTTCAACAGACTTGGTGGTAGCACTGGGCTAAAGTACAATCTGGCTTGCAAAAAGGAGCAAAAAAGCTGCAATTTAAACATAATTTTCAGTGGAAAAAAATGGAAAGGAAATTCCTATTTAGGAGCGTTGTGATTTCTGTAAGTCAATAGTTTACCTCAACCAGGCACACTGAGCTCAAACTCTAACCGTCCTACCTCAAAAAGATAAACCTGAAATACAGCAAGCTGGAGGTAGGTGGAAAGAACTACATGCAGAGTTACAGAGTTAAACTTTCCCCAGGTTAAACTAGAGTTTAATCTGGGGAGGGACAGACTAGAACGCATGATAGGAACAAAGAAAATACGAGATGGAATAAACAAACCGTAATGTAGGTAGTTGATAAACCATTTCTCCTTTTCATAACCTTTTTCTTATGGTGCAGGACAGCAACTTGCATAGGAAAACTGATTATATGTTCTTCTGCTCTGGGTTTGCTGGCAGAGTATAATGACAAAGTCCCACCGAGAAACAAGAACGCATGAAGAATCAAAACGTGCAGAATCAAGCGCTGTTTAGAAACCCCATCTGATGCATTAAAGTACCAGCCCTTGCTCAGAGCACAGCCAATCACTGTGGCACCTCTCAAAGCCACTGAAAAGGTGGGATGATGACTGAGAGGGGCCTGTGCCTCCTTCTCTATGTCACTGCTTAAGCATAAGGCTCCCAGTAAAAGGTTTCCTCATCCAGTGAGATCCACTGGACTGGGGCTGGTGCTCTGGGAGAACACAGATTCCCACAGGAGGAAGGAGCAGCTACTCACAATCCAGAATGACTTGGGCCGCTCGGTAGAGCTGCAGTGCTTGCAGCAGGTCCAGGAGCTGTGGCACTGTCGCCAGCCTCACTCCCCACCACCACATCAGCTCCCTTGTTATGCTGATCCCAGTCTTCTCCATGCACTTGATTTTCCGTAGCTCTGTTTGGTCAGTTATCACATAGGAGGCTATTGGGAGACAAAGGACAGTCCGGTTTAAGCTAGAAAATACAAGCAGGTGCAACAGGGAAAACTAAGGTGTGAGACACACTTTTCCTTTGCACACTTTTACAATGAAGGATGGCAATAACTGAGCGATATGGACATGAAGAAAGGTTTGTGTAAGTTCAGTTGTGTGCTCATTTGTGGTCCTCAGGGCTGGTGGAGATGCCACCAAAGGTGTCTGTCCGAGTCAGCCCCCCCACCTGACCAAAAGTACCTGAAGGAGAAAGGTGTGGGGGCCTGGACTGTGGGGACAAAGATTCCCCCATTCCCACCTCAGCTGGCTTTAAAGGACACTGGACATAGTTTTATGCATGCAAAGACAGAGGAAGTGAATCCCACCCTAAGCAGCAAGTTTACCTGGGGTAACAGTTCACTCAGTAGACAGTTACTGGAGTCTTGAATGAAATTAAGTCATGTTAAATAAGAAAGGGAAGACAACTGAGGAAAGATTCAGGGTAGAGCTGTTTGGACTGGGATACAGAAAAAAGAATAGAAGCCTCAGGGACTGCATTTTCTATACTTAACAACTGGACACAGCAGGGCCAAGAAAAATGGGGCAGTAAGAATGAGGGAATGTACATGAGGTGAACAGAGTAAGAAAAAAATAGGTCATTTAAGTGAGGCAAACACTGGGAGAAGCAGAGGATAAAGTGCAGAGAGGGGAGTGCTAAAGAGCTGAGCACGAAGGGCAGGAGCCTGGCTGCGCCAAGAAGCCAAACAAACACAGAAGTCCTGAACTCCATCTCTAGACCAGCAGTTTCACTTGATCCCAAAACCAGAGCGGTGCACGGGAACTCCCTGTCTACAGGATGTGAGCGCTGGTCAGCGACTGGGGCAGAGGCCCTGCACGGGGCAGCCGTGTGCTCTGCCAGCACCCCGCACCCTTCCATTGCCCGTCCCAGCCACGCTGCTGCTGCGTGCCTCTATCGCACTCCATCCGCCCGCCTCCCCGCATGCCCCTCTCACCGAACCGCATCCAGTCATAGTCGCTCAGGCAGTCCATCTTCTGGCAGAAGTCCTCCAGCACCCAGGCAGGCATGCTGTGGATGTACAGCACCGGGGGGGAGCCCCCTTTCAGGGCCAGGGCTGGCTGCTGCAGGGTCATTGCTTCTTGGTCCCTCTCCGGAGTGTCCCTTGTCCCCACCGTGGCCATCAGCCGCGGCTACACATGGTGCGTTCCCAGAGCAGGGACGCTCACCACTCTGTGCCTCCCGTGCGGGTTGTG
Organism: Agapornis roseicollis; assembly: GCA_002631895.1. Lineage (NCBI taxonomy): Eukaryota > Metazoa > Chordata > Aves > Psittaciformes > Psittacidae > Agapornis > Agapornis roseicollis. Next base: position 20,340 of record NDXB01006616.1, on the reverse strand, counting down.
AGGGTTGATTTTCTCCAGACGCTTCCTCTTCTCAAAGGGGTTGTCCTTCGCAGCCTGTCCCCACCCCACCACGCTCACTGTTTGCTGGCGGAAGAGCCGAGCGACATGGGCAAACGTTTCTTGGCAGGGTCAGACCGCGCTCCTGCTTCCTGCTCTGGCTGACGTCAGGCCCCGAATGCAAATCAGATTTTCCTTTCCATTGAGTGCTGATTGCTCCAGCCCGATTGCCAAACGCCAGGTTTCACGGGGTGGAGGTGAAAGGTGCTTTCCTGCCTGTTACGTACCGCTGGTATTGCCCACAGGCTGGGCTATGGCTGCTCTCAAAGTGAGGGCTGGTAGGTAAGGAGCTTACCCGCTCAGCCCAGGCAATGGTCACATTTCCAGGGCAGTCTGCTAGTGCTTGGTCACCTGTGTAGGTATAGGTATGTGTCTAAACATAGATCCCCCCCAAGAGCTGCACCAACTGTGCTCCCACTGCGCTGAATGCTATATAACCGGGGGTAGAGGAAGTCTCAAATATCGCACAGGAGCTAAGCAAGGAATGTGTACCAGCAGGAGGGCAGTAAAAACCTCTGTCAGCAAATACAGAGGAGGGACGCCTCTGCCTAACCACTGCCAGGCTTTTGCACTCATTGCAGCGTATAGGATTTCACTTACCATACTATGTAGTACAGTAGCAGATGCAGGACATGAGAAGTGGTCATCTGGCCAGGTCTTGCTAGCCAAGGATTAGGTTTAAAATGTGTTCTTAAAATCAATAATTTTTCTAAATTTATATGTTTTCCCTTCTTTTTTTGTATTGAAGCTGCTTTTTAGCAGCATTTGCAATGGCTTTGCCAGGGTAAATGCTGCAGATACTGCTGGCAAAACCATCTACTCAGCCAGCCTTATGGCGATGCCTCTGCCAGCATGGGACAGTTCACCAAACACAATTGTGACCCATTCCTCTTCCTGTTCTTTCTGTTCACATTCAGCCCTTGTTCTTTTTGTATTTACTGCAAACAGTACTGTTAAGTTTAGAGAGCTTTTAACTTACTATTTCTTTGTAATCTGTTCATATTTCACAGCAGAGCTAACTCCTGTTTTCAGGATCAAACTTTCACACTTTGGCAATTTTCCATACTTCTTACCTCAGATATCACAAGCCTGTCAAATACCATTAAAGTAACAATTTCTTACACACACACACCAGCAAGGAAAAGCTGAAAAACGTGATATTAATGTAGCTACAAGGTCAAAAGACAGGGGAAAAAAGATATCCAAATTGTGTAACTTAAAAGACCACAATTCAAAGATTCCTTGGGACCTCCCAGTTCTAGCAGCAGCACTATTTCAATAATAACAGTTGAAGAATAGCAGAAGAGAAGGCTGTGTGGAGACCTCATAGCAGCCTTCCAGTATCTGAAGGAGGCCTATAGGGATGCTGGGGAGGGGCCCTTCATTAGGGACTGCAGTGACAGGACAAGGGGTAACGGGTTCAAACTTATACAGGGGAGGTTTAGATTGGATCTAAGGAAGAAATTCTTTCCTGTTAGGGTGGTGAGGCACTGGAATGGGTTGGCCAGGGAGGTTGTGAGTGCTCCATCCCTGTTGGTGTTCAAGGCCAGGTTGGATGAAGCCTTGCGTGGCACGGTTTAGTGTGAGGTTTCCCATCTTATGGCACGGGGGTTAGAACTAGATGATCTTAAGGTCCTTTCCAACCCTAACTATTCTATGATTCTATGCTTCTAATTTAGGGGGGTTTCCCCTCCTTTTCCCTCCTTAGTGTCCTTCTGACACACAGCCGTGGGAAAATAATCAGAGCACCTCTGAAAGTCACGCAAGATGAGACTGAAATGTTTGTTGCAAAGAAGTGGATAAAAGGAGGAAGAGAAGACTCTTCTTTCCCTTGGGTACTGGAAAGAAACTGAAATGTTCTGGACTGTTAGCCTCATGGGAGAACAAGGGGAAAGAACACATTGACAAAGCATGCGGCTTCCGTTTTGCACTAATGAAGGGTTTTACAAAGGAAGTGAAATTTACTTTTTCACACGCAGACTGGAATGGTTTTACACACTCCTGCTCCTCAGCCTCCACTTGCAAATAATGAGGTATTCATTAGGCAGGACTGTGCACTGCTCTGTGCCCTCCTCGAGCCCCAGGCACTAAACAAACAACTTGTTTGTTTCTGTGGTGTTTTGCACCTTCAGCTGTTACCCACCACTTCCTGCAGCAGCTCATTCCCACCACCACTGCACTGAGCTGGAGCAGGAGCTGGGCTCTGACCTCCCCTGCTCCCCGCCTGCCAATGAGACACCAACATGACTCCGACTGAAAGCTACCCGAGTTTGTAATGCACTTGTCACAACCAAATGGCAACCTTCACTCATCACTAATCCAGCTGGAGGAGGCTCCATTTCCCATCTATTAGAGCCAGATGGGTTTATTTTCTCATCTTTTCTTATTCTGACCCAAAGGAGCAGTCCAAAAACACACTGTCTTGCATATGCTGAGCATTTCTCCATGTTTACCTATAACATCTGGGTTTGCTTTCTGGTTTTGTAAACATTTTGTAAATAGGAGTTAATGACCAAACCTTTCTAGTATAGCATTTATGCACCTGCTTTAAGACTTCTAATTGAACAGGCTTTTATTTCAACTACTTTCTTACATCTGTCAGTGCTTTGCACTTTGAATAAATACTCAAGCCATGCGTTTGGCTGAAGAATGAAAACCAAATGATACCAACAATGCTAGGAGCTATTCCATTCCAACAACAAACAACATCTAATCAAATTGGGTTTTTGCTAGAATGCCTCTGGGTAACAAATATAAAGACATACAGCTGGGCTGATGTTATTAATGAACTCATCCATGGCAGGGCCTGTGAGCATTTGGTAATTCGACCAGCCCACCTAAATGAAGGTGTATTTAACATGGTCACAATTACTGCCATGTTGGTTAAAAAGACAAAACAGAACCCCCACGACCTGTAACACTGCTGTCAGACTATGGCACAAGAGTCAAATGGAACATCAGATGTTACTCAATGGGCTGTGAAAACAAAACCTTGTCACCTGTTTGTGAGAGATACTGTAAAGTGCTGCTCATCTTAGAGAGGAAGTTGCTAAGCTTTTAAACCTGACGCATGGGGTGGGGGTGGGGAGTATTCCATGGCTTGTCAAGAGGAAAAATCAACACTTAGAACACAACTGAAAGCTAAAATTAGCTGCGTATTCACAGAATTCATATCACAAGAAAACATACCCACATTGCAAGAAAACAACCGTGGGAGGAATAGGGGAGGCAGGCACATGAACAGGCTTCTGCCTCAGACTTCGTATTTGTGTTCAGTCCCTTCCTCTCCCAAACTTCTGGCACAACTTTGGAATATTCAATTTCATCTGCAAAATGGAAACAGTATTTCTATGGTTATCTTGTCTTGGGAAAGTTAAAGATTTCAAGCATGGATTGCCTCTTGCTATACATTAAGCAAATGATTTAACTAAATGTAAAGTTCAGCAAAGACAGGATACTCCCATGATCAATGAGATCGGGAGGTACTTTCATGGGTTTGGGCAAGTCACGATTACGTAAGTATGCTTTTCTGTCTGCCAACATGCAGGAATCCAAGGAATCTGATCCAAAAGCAGTCAAATGTTGCACTAGGAAAGCATCACTGACTGGATGCGTATTGGAGGAAGTCACAGACTAATGGAATAAGTTTAAACTATTCTATGAAGCGACACAGGAGATCATAGACCCCACATAAATCAGGAACACACAGAAGGCTTGCGATACGTACAGATCTGTAAAACCTAATACCTACTACAGAAAAAGAAAGACTAGAGTTGAGCACCCAGTTTTCTGCATCAGTTTGGCTGTGCTGTCACAGTAACCATAACACAGAATAGCACAAGGACATCAGGAGAGAAACTCCTCTATCTGTAAGACCCCACCTGCAGGAGCACCCAAGGGCTTCCAGGAGCGGGGTGACATCCTGCTGCCTGCTGCCAGTGCCTGCACGGGCAGATCTGCCAAAGGTGGCGAACGCACAACTGGTTGCGTAGCTACATTTGTGCACAGGCACTGCCTGAACCTGTGCTAAGTTTTTAGTGTCAGCCACCACTCAAGTCTCACAGCTACACAGCTTGTAAACTCAGTCCAAGAGTATCTGTCACTGATTAGCTATAATGAATTTCAGGAGCATCACAGGAATACAAGAATAAAGACCCAAACACCGTGAGGTTGTGTGAAAGAATCAAACAGTTAGCATGGATTTACATTTTTAGGACAAAGATCAATTCATACACTTCAAATACGTAGGAAAAAATAAGTCTACAAAAAAGGGAGACATTTCATACTTACAGAACACGTTGACAGTCTCAATTTCACAGCTGTGTTTCTTAGAATGTATAACTGGAAGGAAACGTGTGTCACAGAAATAACCTGCTGTTATCTTCTACCATTCTGCTCCTAACAGTGAACAGCACTGCATCTGTTACTTGGTGGATAATTCACGTATCTGTTAAAAGCTACACTGCTTGGAACGACGTGTGTATGTTCACACACATACACATCTTAATTGAGGCATGAAGGAACAGAACATTGGTAAAGAAATGTTTTCCCTGCTTATCTAGCCTGTAATAAAGCATAAAACATGGACCTGTGAGACAAATCTAGCAACAGGCCCATCTGAGCTGCTGCAGTTTGCTATCTGCTCCTTAGGAGACACCAGCAGTTCAAGTGGTCCCTGCTACCCTGCAAAGGCGTCCTGACTACTGCACTGCCACAGGAAAAGGCAGGATCGAAGCATCGACTGTCTGTGAGCACAACCTGTAATGGGAAGCTGCTGCAGAGGAGAAAAGTCCCTGAACTAGGACCCCAGAACTACATCTACATGGCTGACTAGGTTGATGACCTTGAGATCCAAGCATGAAGGATAAATAAGGCATCCAAGGTACAGTCTGTGTAAAAATGCATCAGCCTGAGTGGACACAACATGGGCTTACACATGTAAAGCCAAAAGGCAGGAAAACCCTCAAGCATTTACACGTGTCAACTTTCCACCAGCATGAAGTTTTGATGTTTCAGGTCAGGTCCCAAGAAGGGGTGTTTGAAACCATCATGCATACAAACACCCCCCACACTTGGTTTGTCACAGGCAAATCTAGGCCAAGTGTGAGAGTGAAATTCCATTGAATGCAAATTACTCAAATGAAAATGGTGTGGGTCTCCCACTTACAATCATCAGAGTCTGAATTAATCTTTAGTATAATTTACTGTCTAATACAATGAAAGCTAATCTGTATGCTCCAATGGATGACCAGTCCAAACAAAACTTCTGAGCTTCCTCCTCCAGAGTTGCTGGTTTATGACATGCATAATAAACCATCAGGAACCTGGCATGCTTCTATGCACTGTTTAGTCTTTGGGAGCAGACTTATCAAGTTAACTGAGTTCATGTCTCAGAACATAAAATACAGACAACAGCTCTTGGCATGTTTGGTAGCATGCTCCCTGCTTAAATTCTGTGGTTTGCTATTTGAATGGTCCGGAGTAATGATGCTATTCCAGAACTCCATTCCTCAGTATTTCACTTCTCTCCAGAGAAAGCCGCTGAAGATCCTTCTTAACATCAGGATGATCTTCCAGCTCTTCATATAACGATCGAACAATGTCCAGTTTCCTGTAGTCCACTGGTTTGACCAGACTGCGAACAACCTGGAGACACCGCTCTTTCAGGGTGAACACTGCAGTTAAACACACACACAGGCCTCATCACAAGGGTGCTCGTTAGCTGCTGCCTCCAACACAGACAGTACTTCTCCAAGTACATGACCCCAAAAAGGTGGCATGCTACACCAGCGTGAAGAACTTGTTTCCTGTGGCGAGGCACAGCACGAAACCCATCACAGACCTCTTTAGAACTGGAAACAGCCCTGTTAACACCACAGCTCTGTCAAGAAATTCTCACTCTCTCTTCATATTTGAGGCAGCCATTATATGAGGTCCCCATTTCTCACTAGACCCTGATGCCCAAAGAGACCAAATTCACAGCCCCCCTATCCCCATAGCGTGCAATAATCCCTCTTCACTTACCTGGCAGCGTGATGTCTGCTGTATTCACGTTGGGAGCTGCTACGAACAGCTCCTGCTGGTTGACAAGGAGCCCATCGTTTGTCCCTGCATCCCGAAACAGCCAGAGATGACCTGGGAGAAGAGGAAGTGAAAACAGTGGCCTTATGGTGCTTTTGAATGAGTGGTTCGAAGGGTACTGAACCAAAATGCTCTCCAGCTGGGCTGCCTGCTCACAGGCAACCACTGCAACCCTGGTCACCTGCGTGACTGGGTGTCAACACAGGAGGGAAAAGATGAAGACAGGAAATGAGAGCAATGCGGCCTCCGGAGCCGCACCGAGAGTCCCCGGACAGCCGCAGCTGCTGTATCCGACCCCAAGCCCCCAACGGGAAGCCCGGTGGAGCCCCACTACCAGCTCCTCTCCCCCCACCCCGCGTACCGCCCTCCCCTCAACCAGGCCCCGTTCTCGCCCCGCCGCACGCACCCCGGTAGCTGCGCATGACCCGCCCGGTGCGCGGCTGCAGGACCGGGTAGTGGCGGGGCTTGCCGTCGAAATCCACCCACACCGGGAGGACGGAGCGCGGGCTACGGTTGTTGAAGACGACCTCGGAGAGCTCACGGGTGTTAACGGAGCGCAGGCACGACCCAACGCCCGCCACCGGCATCGGCGGCGCCATCAGCGCGCCCGCTCCCAGCCGCGGCCGCCGGGAACGCGCATGCGCCGGGGGGGGCAGGTCCTGCCCCCCCCGGCGCATGCGCGTTCCCGGCGGCCGCGGCGGGAGCGAGCCCATGCCGGTTAGCGGCGCTGAGACACCCGCATCCCCGTTGTCATGGCTTTATCGCACACAACAACGGAGTAAGAACGGGTTCCGCATACGGAGCATAAAGAACACAGTAAAGCCATGCCTCCTATGGAAAACCTGAAAAACTTTAATAGCTGCTCTGTTAATTCGCCTCTAAACACAACGAGCGTGAACAGTTTTAAGGGCAAACTCGCGTTCTGAGCCAAGGGAACAGGCTTGAGAAATCACAGTACATTTGCAAGAGGAAAAACCATTTGCAACTTCGAGTTATTCAACAGGTAATATTTTGGTAATTGTTGTGGTGCTTAAATCACCTCAAATTTAAACATAATGCCACCTGGATGTGTCTAGGGCAGACACTGAAAACACTAACTTGCTAACAGAACTGCTAAACATTCTCCAGTAGTAACTACAGTTAGTTTGCTAAGGCTGTGTGTGTGTTCCCACGGCAGTGGTACATTAAAAGATGGATGAGATGTTTACTTATAGCTAGCACTAAGTTGAGGTAACAGGCATGAAAAACAGTAGCATCAGCATCCTGTTTGCTAATTGGCACCTGCTTATCAGACCGTAACGAAACAGACAGTGGTTTATTATCTTAGTGTACATTTGGGCAACTGTATAAACTACAAAACTTCAATCTGGAAAAATCCTACATTAAAGAGACACTACCTATAAACCCTTCAAGGCGGCAGTCTGAGTAGTCTTGTTAGTCACTTTCAGATACATATACAATCTCTACAGTTCGGGAAATAAATTAACCATTACCTCCAAAGCTGCCTCAACATGTTTTCTACTGTATGCAGAGGAAATAAACACTGAACTGAAAACTACACTGAAAATGGTAGAGAAGACTCAGGCAAAGGAAAGCATTACTAATTCCACTACAGACTTTCACCACTTTTGGGTGGTGGGGAGTAAAGAGGTGATTTAAATAACAAGGCTTCAGAACAGAGTACAAGCAGTAGCTCTGAAGTTGATCCCTGGTTTAGTATTTGTGTTTCACAATTCTACACAGGTTGTTTGGGGTTTTATTTAGGAAATGACAGGTCTATGCTCTTGGATGTCTGCTTTGCCAAACTCCAATTCAACAAGTTCTGGAGGTTCCCCTTCTTCTTTGCAGGTTACCAGAATGATCGTTTGTCTTCTGCTCTTTCCCAGGTGCGCCTCAGGAGGTACACTGAAGCGTGAAGGCCCCCGACGTTCACCCATAAAGTTTGAGCTCTGCGCCAGATGTGGCCCAGTCGTGACAAGGCCTACAAGGCAAACACACAGCCAAAGAGTAGTGGTGGCTTCCAGACAAGTGCAAATTTGCTTTAAATTATTTTTTATTATTCTAAATTGTATCTGAACAAAATGTCAAATGACTCCTCAGGTCCAAAACTGTGTTTAAATGTTACTAATTATTGCTCTAAAAATCAATCACCTTCTGTCATAAAGACAGCTTTCAATTTTTCTTCAATATATTTCCAACTGTAAGCAGGTTGGATTTTATTTCACAGAACATACCTTGGCAAAGCACTTCTTGTCCTGTGTAAGCAGCACAGCCCTGCCTGTCCCTGGTGTGCAGATTCGGCCCATCTCCGCCAAACAGGCTGGATACAGATCCCAGTTCTTCTTCTTGGACCCGATTCTGCAACATAAATTAAGATTCCCTTTGTGATCACTGAAGAACAGTTAAGTGTTGTTGGTCTTTCACACATGGATTAGCTCATTCAGGACTACGTTTACTATTAACTTCAACCTCAATTTTTAATATAAAGTATATAATACTTCTCAATTAGCTAAGTAACTAAAGTAGGGAGAATCCTGGACAGGCAAGCATATGCAGCAGCAGCAGCTCAGCACAGCACCTTTACCAGCAGTACCTCACCTCTTTCCAAACGGCATGTCTGACACAATGATGTCCACAGATCCAGTCCGCAAAGGAAGATTGCAAATATCCCACTGGACGGTGTCTAAGGGTATGCCTGGGGAAGCGTTGCTGGAAGTGCAAAGATGGTTATCTCAGACACAGTTTACAAAGAGTATTTTTAGATGGAGGAGGTCTATAATGTGCGCAAATAGAACAAACGGGAAAATACAAACAAGACTGTCAAATGCATGAATGCAAAATGGATTTCTCTGCACACAATACTACAGGAAAAGAAAATCACTTCTCTCTTTGCACTTCTCACCTTTCTTTATTCTCATTCTTCTTTAGTAAAGAACAGATGTTGTTTGCTGCTCTCTTTACAGCTTGGGGGTTGTTATCACCAGCGATGTGGTAGCAGCTAGGCCATTCCGTAGCTCCCTGGGGGGAAATATTGACAATAAGCAACACTAGCAAGAGAACTGATGAATTTAAACCAAAACAAACAGACAAATACAACAAAGCAACTGGAGGTGGATGTCAGTGATTTTAAAATCCTGTATCTGTCACAGGTATTATGAACCTTAAAATTTTGAAGTACTTTCAGATTTAGTTTCTGCCTGCTACAGGTTCGGGAAGCAAAATAGCATCCCTTACAAAAAGTGCACCTGTTTAAAAGCTGCTGAAACACTTCTGTAGTTCACTGCTCAGTTATTAACAAAGGAACTCACACATTATCATTCAGCTGCAGATACTGTCATGTTTTATAAGTTAGAAAATAAAGGAGGAATCACCTCTATTGGTATTGCACCTGTACCACACATAGGATCAATTATGATGTCTGTCGGCTGTGGATCACAGAGCCTAAGGAACAGAAGAAAAGATGTGGTGAGCAGTCTTAAAAACATAAATTTCTGTAAGGAAAATGGAACTATTTCAATCACTCTGATTCCAACAAAAAAAACTTCTATGTGATTTCTCCCCCCCCATTCCCCCATTCATTAATTCCCATTTTATAAACAGCAGTACAGGGAAATACTTTCAAGCATATGATACAGAATTCTGCTGGCTAACACAGCAAATGTTTACTTTGCTTAGCTGGAAAACATCCACTGTCAATTACAAAGCACGCTGCATCAGCAACTATGCTTATTTTCTTCCTTTCTTTAAGAATTAACAGAAAAGGCTTTTGAAGAAGGAGTGGATGGACAAAGGCTCTAATTTCCAAACCAAAATGATTTGTTAACTGAGAATAGTACAATACCATGCAATTGCACTGACCTAAGCATGCCATAAGCAAGAGTTGAACGCAGAGTTGTGGGTCCAAAATGTGTAATATTCCGTCTGTGAAGACTCTCTTCAGTTAATGCAATACCCACAACTACTTCATTATTGTGAATATTCAGAAGAACCTAGAGAAAAAAGCTTGAGCTAAATTTCAGGAGTAAACAGAAGTTATCCACAGTACAACTGGTAAATATGAGACTCTAAAGTGGCAATTTAAAAAACATGAACTACACATAAATGAGCACTCCTTGAAGAAAAGCAATGCACTGTTTTATGGCAACAACGGACAACATTCTGGACAGCATTCACACATTTGCTCATTCACACAGAACCTTTTACACAAGAGTTCAGAAACTGCTATAACCATGATGCTGGTTTTTTGGAAGTTGTTTTGTAAGTACAGAGGAGAAGCTGGGCCCTGCAAGTCACAGTGAAGCACCTGCAAAGCAGCAATCAAATCATATTTCTAGTGCCCTTCACTGTATTAACCTGGAAGGTGAAAAACTTGCTCTAGGGCAGCAGGCCACCTCTTCACATACCTGCAAGAAAAAATTGGGGTTTCTGCCCCTCAAAAACAGTGGACCAGTCCTCACCTAACTTCTGCCTTCCCTATGAAAAGGAGTAGATACTGGACAGTTAACGTTAACCGTTTCTGCCCCCTCACCCATAAACTACAGCTTCCAGATAGTGTATCTTCTGTTAACTTACACCCATACAAAGCAGCAAATTAAGGAAAGATTCACTGAGGGTGAAAGTAAAGCAGAAAGTACTTATGTTGTATATCAATATGAGTAAGACCAAGTGCTACAGGAGGAAGCAATACTTGGTATTCAAGCTTTTGCTGCAACTGAGGGAGAGGCGAAAGGTTTTGGACACCAATGTGGGTGATGTTAGTCAGCTAACTCAAGAAGACAACACCATTTGCAGAGCAAAAGAGGGACCCAAAGAAGGGGACATGTGCAGGGGCACATTGGGCCAACAAAAGGGATCACTATGATGGATGGCCAAGCCAAGTGGTGGGATGTCAGGACACACATGATGTGCCCATAAAATAAGTGCCTCTGAAGAGGCTATGACTTCAGCATTTCAATTTTCAGCTCCAGAGTCATCTGGAGGTCTCTATGCATCAGAACTAAGAGGTTTTACCACATAAATGCAGGTATTTCCAAGGCACAACACTGTACCTCCACATCAAAGTTAGTCATGTCAGCTTTCCACTGGAAGTGCTCCTGCACAGCTCCACCGAAGTCTCTCGCAGCCTCATTTGAGGTAAAACTGTGCTTGTCTCCTGCTCTGTTGCATGTCACACGGAACTTCAATACCTTCGCCTCTCCATTGCTCGTTCTGCTGTCACCAGCCTTAGTTTCAGTCCCAGCACCCGCCTGCAATTCATCCTTAGCATCTGATTGTTCGTTGTTACCCTCCTCCTCCTCTTCCTCATTTTGGGATGCCACTTCTGGTGTCTTTTCTGTATCCTGGCCATCAGCGGGTTCCACACCTGCGGTGTCTTGGGCACAGTCCTCCTTCTTGATGTCTTTTTGATCCGCTTCTTTCTCTTCTCCATCGCTATTCAGCTTCTCTTTCCTCACAGTACTCTGCAGATTGTGTTTCTTGCGTTTTGTCTTTTTCTTTTTTAAGCTGCTGTTCAGCTCCCAAACTTTCAATGGATCAGTCCAGGGCAGCTTTTTAACCAAATCTTCCAAATCCTTTAGAGCATCTTCCTTTAACAGACAAAAATGTGGTGCGTTACAGGCAGCCCATCCCTTCAGAAGCTATCATTTTTCAAAACGTCTCTCAATCTAGTTTCCTAACCATATGCCCACTACATTTAAACAAAACTTATAGCTTTTTGTGCTACTTATGGCATAACGACACTGAATGACACAGAAGTCATAGTATTTCATAACTGTGTCTTGTCGAATAAACACCTAACACTAAAATGACTGAAGTGATACTTCACTGTCCTGTGTCTGTGTGACCTACATGCATGGCATTAGCTTGCATCCCAGATTCTGTCCATGCAACATATTTAACTTAAGAAACGATGTTAGACAACATGGCCGTGCCTCTGTTTGACAGCTCAGCAAAGAGCAATCTGGATAATACCACAAATAACCCCCCAACTTGCTCATAAACCAGAATACTTTCTGCAACTAGTGCTACATTAAAAAAAAAACCACTACAAACCCCAGAACCAGTTGAGGGATGAGCAGTAACTCACCTTGGTTTCCTTAAATTGATAGTCTTTGAACTCCTGAACAACAACAAACAAGTTATCCACTGACCTTAGGCGATGGACCTGGAGGAAACGAGAAAGCGCGGCGCACGTTACCGACCAGGCCTGCGGAGGGGGCTGCGCTTGCTGCCGTTAGCCGGGTACCTTACGGCCCCACTTCAGGGACCGTGTTCTCCCACTCCGCCTCGGGAGCGGGGTGCCCGGCTCAGTGTGAGCGGGGTGCCCGGCTCAGTGTGAGCCGGGCCCTGCCGCTGCCCACCGCCACAGCCGCGAGCGCGGCACAACCGCCCCGGTACCAGCCGCGGCCCCGGCAGCGGGAGGGAGCGGACCTGAGGCAGGCTCTGGGCCGGGACCTCGAAGTAGATCTTCCCGCGGTCCCTGCTGACGCGGGAGGCCGAGCCCAGCTTCTCCTGCACCTCCTCGGCCGCCATCAGCTCGAACCCGGTGGGCACGGTGGCGCCGATAACGGCCGCCAGCTCCGCGCCCTCCCCAGCCGGACCTGCACCGGGATCCGGCAGCCCCTCATAGTCGCCCGCCTCCGCCATGTCCCCGCGCCGACGGACCGCGGGCCCGGACCGGATCTGACCGGACACCCCGACCGCCCAACCGGCCCCGCCACCGGCACACACAGCGCCACGCGCCGCCGCCGCCGCCCGCCCCTTCCGCTTCCGGGCCGCGCACCGGCCAACTAGCCTCAGAGCGATAGCGCCCCCTGCTGCCCGGAGGTTCCAGCCCCGGGGGGGGGGGTCGGGGCGCTCGGCGGGGCGGGCGCTCGGTCCGGGCTCTGCGTTCGGGAGAGCCCTCTGCCTGCGGGTGTCGAACCATGGGTGGACACTGCCTGATTGCCACGTGTTATAAAAGTACCGGATCCCCTGGATCTCCGGGATGCTGCTCTGGGAACGTGTCCAGCGCCAGAACTGACTTGTAAATAAGAACCTAACCGCTGTACGGGTTTGTTCAGGAGGCACAGCCGCTCTGAATACCTTCATAACCGTGGCTGAACCAGCGTGACAAAGGATGAGCTGCATGAAACTGAAGGAGCACTGTTGTCCATCCTCTCTTCTCCAAATCATAGAATCAATCAATCACAGGCTGGTTTGTGTTCGAAGGGACCTTGAAGCTCATCTAGTTCCAACCGTCTGCCATGGCCATCTTCACCTGTTCCCGACTTTGGATTTATAAATGCAAACCCAGCTTGCCCCTGCAGGTCGCTCTGCCCCAGTGGCAGCACTGGCAACAGCACTGTTTGTTTTCGTTTTCCCACGTACGTTCTGATTCCGCTCTGGCGTTTCAGTAACAAGCAGGGTGCCTCAAGCACTGCTCTTGCCATTAAGCCTTGTGAAGCACTGCTTTGCTTTCACATGAGAGCTTTGTGTGTGAGAGTGTGTCTCAGAGAGGGAAGGTGTGGGGTTTATGCCATCAGTTTATTTTTAACTTGTGATTTGAGTCTGAAAATACAGAATTTAAACCATGGAATTTGGGTCATAAACACACTGCAGAAAGTTCCTGTGAAATGGGTTCTATGATGAGAACTTAAAAATAAGCTAAAGCACAGAAAACCACTGGGGCATGCTTGCATCTTGTGATCTGTAGCTGGCACCCTGAGAGATCTTTCCAGTGTGGTGGCAGTTCCATGATACTGGGTGCGATGGCACTGCATAAACTTATATCCCCATGTAACTGCTGAAGCAGCCCGTGATGCTGCCCCTTTACTGCGGTGTTTACAAGGTGCAGATGAAGTTGGTGTGGTTTGCCAGCCAGGGGATCGGAGCATCCCGCTCCGTGCCTGCAGCACCACGAGGGCAAGCCAGCAGCAGCAGGAACCCCAGCAGGCTGGATCCTGGGGCGTGCGTCTTGCTGCTCACATCGGTGTTAAGAGGTTTTGCTTAGCCCTATGCTACAGCAATGCCTATAGGGAGGAGAGCTTTGTGGATCAAGTGGGATAACGAACTCGTACTGCTGAGCTACTCTCAACAGCAGACTTTTCAGCATATTTTGGTGAAGGTATTTGCCAGACACTTAAATTAATCCCATATGTCTGGTCTATCAGCAGCAGCTCTGACCCTTCCCAGCTGGTCTCAGATAGAAAGGTGAGAACCGGTAATGAGCCTGCCTTGCTTCAGCTCCTGAAATCTGTCCAAGCACCACTCGCAGAACCAGTTCCTGCCAGTGGCCAGGTCCTGCAGTAGCTGAAGAGAGCTGTTTGTCTAATACCCATGAGAAACTCTTAGCATAATGCCCCACTTTGCTTACAGCTTTCCTCCCAGAAGCTCCCGACCTGCTCTGTGGATGTAGAGCTGAAGCATCGTTCAGCTGAAACAGGAGGAGATGTCACCTTTGTGAATAGTGACAGAGGCAAAACCACTCAGACCAGCACTGCACAGCACCGCGTGTGACAGGGGGAGTGAGGAGAGATTTTTGCCTGAGGATTTAGGATGAACCCTCCTGTGTGGGAGGCACACTGGCAGTGTTCTGTTCAGATCTTATCCTGAGAAGGGTCCCACACAGTGAATTAGAGGACAGGCCTCCCACACGATCTGGAAGGTGCAGACTCAGCCGTCTGCGTGTCCTTGGCTGCCACTGAAATCCGTGTTAGTTGTTGAACCCTTAGGAAAACTCTGCAGTTGCTTTCAGCGGGAACGTGGCGGTGCCCTGTGGTGATGGCACAGCAGTGCTCTATGGGACAGAAGGGAGCTGACCTGGCAAATAAATCTCTTAACAGTTTCCATGGAATCTAAGTGCTTTAATTCTCATTCCTTGATCAACCCGCGGTTACAGAAAGCTCCTGTGTATTTCAAAGGGTTCTTGAGTGACTCTGAGATAGCACCCTTCTTATTCCAACCGTGTAATATGTCATTTCTATCTCTGTCAGTAAAACCACACCATAGATATGGTGGTCATTGGGGCTGCATATATATATAAGCCGGGAGATAGTGTTTGCAAATGTAGATGGAAAAAAGGATTGTTGCCATGCTGTTCTGTGAGTAGTAGCATGCACATTCACATCTATCCAAACAGCCAATGTATTTTTTACATATAGATAAATTGGACATGTGTTTTGGTAGGAGAAAAAAACAACAAACTGCCTTCAAAAGAAACCAGAGTTGCATTTTCATGCCCATTATGAACCCCTGTTCCCAGAGCCAAGAAATCAAACTGGCTCACACAAGAGGAAACCTCCAGTTAAAGCAAGAAGGTACCTGTTGGGTAGATCTGTTAGGCTTGTTACAGACTGAAGTGGTTCCTGATGAGCTGGCAGCATCGATTTCATGGCTGGTTTAGTGCATACCTGAAGAGGAGCATCGCTGTCCATTTGTCTGGAAGGTTTTGTGCGCTGGGTGAATTGGGTCTGTCCATTTGAAAGGTGTGCTTCAAACAGCAGGCTGAATCCCAGAGGACACGGTGGTTTTCTTCACTCTTGCTGCTCAAGGTTTATCAACAGAGTGATGGAAACAGCAACCATCCAACTAAAGAAAGTGTCCTAATGTTATCCTGGAGTAAATTATTTGTCTTATAATATTGGCATATAACTGAAGAACATTTACAGCAAACTTAACGTACTAAACCAAATAACTTATGCTATAATTGGAACTATAGGATGAATATAAACAAAGAATAAACTGGATTGTGCATCATCACGTACCTCAGAATAGGCATATGACTGTGCACAGAGCTCTGTGGTTGGTTTGCCACTGACGTGCTGTCTGACTTTGGCGTAATTTGCAGATTGGTTTTTAAAAGGCATGGTTTGGGTCTTTATGTGGTGAATTGGGGTTTTCTTTTCATTTTTGTTACTAGCTTCTCCCATAAGAAAATTCAGGGGTTCTGGCTTTTTTGGGTGTTTGGGGTTTCTTCATAGGTGACCTGTTGGATAACTGGATGGATTCTTTCAGTTCAGACCTAAATAAAGCAACTCGGTGACAAACCATTCAGAAATGTTCTGTTTTCAAAAGATGTTGTTTGGCTGGAGATAGTGAAGCAAACAAACAAGCAAAACTCCCAAGGACCTCAAACAGCCAAATCCTTTCCTTTCTCCAAAGCTCAGTTGCCACTTTGGGGCTGTTTGTGCACCACCAAGCTCCTGTTTTGCAGGGATCAGAGTTTCCTCTGGAAAGTCTCTGGAGTCCTTTGGTGAACAGCTCTGAATCTTAGAAGTGAAAATCAAGCAAATGAATGCTTGTTGGCTCTGGGGCAGCATGGGAAGGGTGCACTGTGCTGGGACAAGGTGCACTGCAGCAAGTCAGATTTCAGCAAAACCTATGGGGCAAGGGGGAGTTGTTAGCGTGGACTGTGGGGGATTGAAATGCCCGTGTGTTTGCAAACCACTGTCAGTCAGACAGCTTGCGAGTGCAGCTTCCCTCTGTGCTGCTGGTGAGGGGCTGGCACGGTTCCATTTGGAACTGCAGTGCCAGCCTTCCAGTGAGCCAGAGCCAGCTCTTGCGAGCAGGAGCACTGGGCAGTGATGCAGGCAGTGGGATGTTAACCCTAACTATTCTATGATTCTATGGTTTAGTGTGAGGTGTCCCTGCTTATGGCAGGGGGGTTGGAGCTGGATGATCCTAAGGTCCTTTCCAACCCTAACTATTCTATGATTCTATGCTCTGAGGCATTGAGACCTGGTGGCTCTTCCTGCTGCCACACGAGGCTGGCAGAGCAGTGGGCTGGGGGGCAGAGCTGGGAAGCCATTCTCAAACACTGTTCTTCATCGAGTTACTTCATTTTTCTTGAGTATTTCCTATGTGGAATAGAAAGATAATATAGTATAGTGTTTGGGAATCTCCAACTGAAGTGTAAAGTAATGTTATTTTAAACCCCAGAGAACAGAAGAGGGGTGAATTAGCAACTTAATGGTTATAGGATGGCAGAGAGGTTGTATTTATGGTAGCACTGGTGAGCCTGTGCCTTGCTCACAAGAGGTGTGAACTGAAGCTAGTGAGTGATAAGCTGAGCCAAATAGTTAACAACTTAAGATGAGAAATTGCATAGCAAACCCGTATTACTGGAGGTATTTTGTTAACAAGGGGGTGGTCCCACCTTTCCTGTCCCCAGCAGATTTTGCACATGAACAAATAAGCCTCAATTAACAGCCCCTGTATGGGCAGCGTGGAGGTTGCAGAGCTGTATGCAGATGAGTGATAAGGCCATAAAAGAACAAGCTCATGCTATAAAATGTAGAAGATGTGCTTAAAATATCAGATTGATGAAGCCATGCAGTGCTGGATCGTGCACATCTCTGCTCCGAGAAACCCAGGTTTGTCCTCTATGAGGTGTGTTAAATGAAAACTGCTGAGGGAGCATCATCTAGCAAGAAACGTGATGTGCACAGAACTTCACACCACCAACGGGTTCATGAAAGCAGTGAAAGGTTCTTGCAGTCAAAGTTTTTGCTTGACTTGGATCAGAATAAATGAAATTAACTTCTTGGTTTGGTTTAATTCATTTGGTAGGGCATAAACAGATTTAGAGATGGCAAGTTTTGTCTGCACCTGCCTTGCCTGGAGAAACTGCTTATATTGAGTTAATTTCAGAGCTGTAGAATTAATTTGGTGTGAACGGGTGTGATTTGTCCTGCAGTGACAGGGATGTGTTGTATAAATCCCATCCAGCACTTGATTTTGCAAAGGCTGAAGTTCTCTGAGCAAGGAAATCTGTTTTCTTCTAACCCAGTCCCTCAACACACAGCTGCAAAGCCTGTGACTTGAGACATACCTGAAGAGGACCCTGGTCTTCATGAGGAGAAGTGGGGCTCCTCAGAGCAGCCCAGTTTTATAAGAAAGCATAAAGGAGTGCTGGGATCCCTAAATATTCCAGACCATCATGGGAAAGTTGGAGGATAGGAAGATTTAATATCCATGACACATCACCTTAAGGAATCCACATCAAAGAAAGCCTTTAAAGTGAGACAATTGATCTTTTTCAGCGTCTGGAATTTGCTACAGGCCATCTCAACTTTTACTTTGGACTGAAAAACATCATGATTAATCCAAATTAAACATTACAATTAATCCAAATCCTTGGCATCTTCTCACAGTGAAGTCCCATGTAAGCTGCCACATGTCACTCCAGATGTGTCAGCCGTTCAGTCAGGCTAAAGCCTGTCTACATTAGTGATGTGCAGCTGGTGCTTCCCTGATGTCTCTCATCCAAGGAAGACCTGGGCTTTGTGTTGTAGCGGCAGCCTGTGTTGGATCTGGCAGAGCGATACAGATGTAGCTCAGTTTTTATGGTCTCTGGGTTCATTTGTCCCCGTGTCCGTTGTAATCTTGGAGGCTGTTGGGAAGGATGAAGTGGTCAGAGTTTTCAGGATCCTGCCTGCAGATAGCCTGGAATGCCTGGCGGAAAAGGCAAGAATGGTTCCAGACATACTGCACCTAACTTCATTAGCGGAGGAGCTATTGCCTTCACTTGTTTATTTGAGGTGGTTTGTGGTGACTTGATGAGTTAAACTTCAGGGCCAAAGGAGTTGACTGCCTAAAGTGTCCTTGAACTGAGAGAAGCATTTCAGCCACCCTAGAAACGATTCTTTGGCAGAATGGCCAAGAAGGAACCACAGTAACAGCACCAATTAGACAGCAAAGAAGGAAAACACAAACAGGTGAGAAGCAGTGGCCTCCGGTGGGATCAGGACTCAGAGCAGTCAGCTCTTGTCTTCCTGGGAATTACCACATAACTGCAAATGACTTTTTGTGCCCTGTGGCAGAAGCATGATAATTATCACCATTAGCACTAGCACCATGCTGCTGTTTTCATTCAGTGCTTACAGTGGAAGCTGTGCAGGCCTTACCTGAACTCAGTACTGGTATATTCTGCATGGGCTTTTTTCTCCAACTCAGTGCTGCATGACGCCTGTTTTGTTTTGAATATGTACATTTCCAGCTGTCTCTCTGTCCTTGCACTAGCATGTCACACTGCAGCACAGAGAAGGGTTATCTATTGGTTGTGGTCACAAGACGGTCTAGATCCAAATATGTGAACAGCAGAAACACAGTTCCACACGTTTTCCTATGGACATGAGGAAAATCACGTGTCTATGTAAGAATGACGGGCTTTCTATATTCTGCTTATTTAGCCATAGCTTCTTTTAAAATACATATGAAAACAGTAGAGTGAATTAATTTCTGGTATAACCTCACTCTCTTTACTACATACATGTGAGGCTCATCTCAAGGTAATCCTGGGTTTACTGTGATAACCAAAATCTGAAGGAACTCATGAAATAGTAATGGTTTGCTCTGTTTATATCTCTTTCTACATTCATAAAGCATTTCCCCTCTGGTGAGCTACCTTAGATCTCCATATCAGAGATTATATCAACTTACCCTTAGTGAAAACAAATGCACTGCAGACCACCAATGCAGCCCTGTATACGGGTCTTGCACATGGGCAGGAAATCACTGCACTGTGTGTGTGGTTGTTAAGAGAAGCGCCAACAAAATGAATATTTGTGTGATGCTGAGTGTTACTGAAAATGGGTTCCCAAGGTATTCCAGATTTGTGCACGTTTTTATAGACCATTACTCCATTTGGCAGTTAGAGGGTAAAAAGGAGGGATGCTTGAAAAGCTGTAGTCAGAGCTAGCCAAAGCCCAAATCTTATTTGAGGATGGAGGAGCAAGTTCCCATTAAGTTTTTCTTTGATTTTGGATAAACATATATTTTAGAAAATTAATTTCTTTGAAAAGCACATTCAAGGAAAGAGTTTCCTGTTACTGCAGCTCATAGAGATCTGGATTGCATTATTTTTGCTTTTGGTAATTGGACTGAGTTGGTCTTAATTCAGAGAAGAAGAGGGCAGTGGTAGCTCCCAATTCCAACCATCTGGTCTCAAATTCTTGAGCCACCATTTCCCTTCTCTGTAAATGTGTGCAAGTCAGTTGTTAGACACCTGAATCCAGTTGCCGGATGCCTCCAGCAACTGAAGAGTCTTGCCTAATCTTGTAGGTACCTAAAAGCTATGGATACCCAAATTTCTGTCAGCATACATGAATGTAACTGCTGAATTCCTGAAGCCGTTCATCAGTTCATGGCCAAGGCCTGGGGAGCATTCTCAGACAAGACCTTCTCTTTTTCCAATGCACCCATGGAAACTCATCCAGAGATGCC
>NDXB01006615.1:0-20239 GCA_002631895.1 Agapornis roseicollis | reverse complement strand
AGCGCCCACGCACCAGGCTCTGCCCTCTGCTGCCAGAGCCGCAGAATCAGCCTCAGTGGCACAAAAATTTGCGCAACCCTCAGCAGCCACGCTCTGCTACCCCGCATGCTCACACCATCCTTCATCCCACAACCCCGCAAGAAAGGGATGGCTCCATGCCATCAAGTGCTTCCTTTGATTTCAACCCGCATGGAAAACAAAGCAGATTCCTCTGCTCCCTACACTGTGCACTAGCAACTGGGAGCAGAAATCCCACCACTCAACAAGCGGTGCCATGGCCAGACCCAAGAGTGTAGAGTGCCGGGGCCAGGCCTCCCCGCCTCAGCCCCAAACAATACCCCACTCTGGAAAAGCAACCCTCTGCTGCAGAGTGAGAACCTGCCCGTGGCAGGGAAACGGCAGCAAGCACAACAACTGAGACAGCCAGCTGGGGAGAAGGAGCTGACCCGCACCTCTGCCAGCCTGCTGACTGAATCCTATGGGCCCAGACTCGCACGCAGGGAAGGACGTGCTGCCTGCAGAGGGGATGGCAGCTCAGCCCTGAGGCCAGCACCAGCCCCGCTGCCTGCCCAGGCACCCTTCAAACCCTTCACACCAAACAACTGCTCCACTTGCCAAGACAAGCCAGGCCTGCAGCAAACGCAGCAACTGTGGCTGCCTCAGCAACAGGGATTCCCAGGCAGAGCATGCAAGTTCCCCACCAACCCTTGGGCCATCATGCACTTCCCATGTACCTGGCAATGCTGGCAATGCTGCCAGTGCACAGGCTCCTTCCTCTTGGATGCTGCCTAATGATGCTGCAGGTGCTGCTTTGTGAACTTTTCAGAGTCGTCTCCCCACACTGACTGCTGTGGGCACTCCCCCCATGCAATGGAAGCTGCAGCAGCAGTGATGTCATAGGGCATGGCAGGTGATGTCACACTGCCTGCCCAGGCACCAAGACGCCAACCAGCAGAGGAGCAGGTGACAAGTGCACGGTCCTACCCCTGGCTAGGAGAAATCCCAGGCACAGCTCCAGGATGGGCACAGAAGAGATTCACAGCAGGCCTGCAGAGAATGCCTTGCGGGTGTTGGACATAGAGCCCCATTCTTTCCTCATAGAGCTCCCTTAGAGTCTCATACAGCCCCATTATTGCCTCAGAGAGCCCCATTATAACCTCAGAGGGACACATGATAAACACAAAGAGCCCCATTATAGCCTCACAAACCCCATTGAGCCCCATTATTGCCTCAGAGAGATCCATTATACTCTCATAGAGCCCCATTATTGCCTCAGGTAACCCATTATAGCCTCAGAGAGACCCATTATAAACACCTAAAGACACAGTATAGCCTCACCAAGTCCCTTCGAGCCCCGTCATTGCCTCATAGTGCTCCATTACTGACCGAGACCGGCTCCTTCCAGGATGATGAAGAAAAGGCGGACCACTGCTCTTAGGGCAAGTGATAGTGTATTACTTCTCTCTATGGTCTTTATATAATCAATATATATCACCAAGATCATCAGTTCATATTATGAATAACATAGATTCGTTCAGTTTCTACATGCTTGAAAACAATCGACTATTCTCTACAGAATTTATGAGGTTATTTGCTATATACTTGTGCTACATGTTCCATGACTACGAGACATCTTGGTGTTATTATTTCTGTACTCTGTGTGATCTACAAACAGGCTGTACTGTTTGGAACAAGGGCTTTGTTCTTATGAAACCAACCCTTTCGGGCAGGTTTAGAACAGAGAAAAGATTAACCTTTACTAGGCAAATCTTTTTGAGGCAATTCTACCCTCTCAGGCAGAATTGCCTCATCATTTCACGCTTTTTCTTTTATTGTGTATGTATTGTAGCAGGAACATGCTGCATAGCTATTAATTGCAATTTTTTAATCTTTATACTCATTTGTTTTAGCATATCATATATTAAATGAAACATACATGGTAATATTGTGATTAACAGAATTATACATAGAGCTGCTCCTATGAGGCCATATATTCCTTTATAAAACAAAGATAATGATGGAAATGAAGCTTTTAGGACACTAACAAAATCGTGAGCACGTTGAGCAAGAGGCAACTGCAATTTTTCCATGTTTTGTATATAACGGAATATCAAGCGGTTCATTCCAAGTCACAGGATGAAGTAAAGGAGGGAATGTGACGAAGGTCCAATACGGTGTTGCAGAAACTTCTCTGTGCAGTATCCATATTATGCTAAGCCAATAGGCAAGAATTTGTAAAGATGCCCAATAGTCAATTTGATATTGTTGTTGGGGTTGTTGTCGCGGCGTCAACATCAGGTGCTGGAACTTCTTTCGCAGCTTGTCTATCTTTGTTTTTGGCATGTCGTACACAACGTTCCGGAATCCACCTGGGTACTGGCTCATCTGTTGGAAAAACACAAACATACCCTCTACCCCATAATAAAACCGGGTCAGGGCCTCTCATGGATCCATCTATAGGATCTTTCCATAATACCATTGGTTTTTGCTGAGCTGGGGATTACCAGTGACGGTCAGCGGCCGAAAGGCCAGCTGCATCAAGAGTAAAAAAGCTTAAAACAAAAAGAGCATGATTTAATAAAGATAAAGGAGTGTCCTTAACTCCCCATGTCCCCGTTTTTAATTTCTTTAATTGTGTTTTTAAGGTAAGGTTAAAGTGTTCGATCATGCTCTGACCTTGTGGATTATAAGGAATTCCTGTTTTATGTGCTATAGAAAAATGAGCACAAAATTTGGAAAATTTGGCGCTAGTATATGCTGGGCCATTATCTGTCTTAATAGTTTTTGGTATACCTAAAACCGAAAAACAGTGTAACAAGTGTGAAATTACTTGTGCAGTTGATTCTCTAGATAAAGGGGTGGCCACTGCAAAATGAGAAAAAGTATCAAGGGTTACATGAATATAGGAGAGGCGACCAAAAGGAGGATAATGAGTAACATCCATCTGCCAGAGATCGTTAGGTAAAAGACCTCTAGGATTAACTCCATAATGAGGAATTGGTAAAAAGGAAACGCACGAAGGACATGTTCGAACGATTTCTCTAGCTTGTTCTTGAGAAATATGACACATGCGTTGTAAAGTGGCTGCAGGTAAGTGATGCAGAGAATGTAAACGTCGGGCCTCTGCTACAGTGGCAACAGTAAAACGAGTTAATAAATCAGCTTGGTTGTTGCCATGAGTCAATGGTCCAGGCAATTTAGAATGACTGCGAATGTGTCCTACAAAAAGAGGTCTATCTCTTATCACTAGGAGAGATTGGATTAAACTAAAATGTCGTTGTATAAAAGAAACTTTGGAAGCAATAACCGGAACTGTTTCTAAGAATTGTAATGAAGTTACAATGTAGCGACTATCTGAGTAAATATTCAAAGGTTCAGAAAACTTCAAAAGTGCCTGATAAACTGCATATAACTCAGTCATTTGTGCAGAAACATTTTCTAATTTCCAAACAAATTGTTTTGTAGAAGTACAAAGGACAGCTTGTCCATTAGATGATCTATCAGTAAAGACAGTCAGCGCACCTGCTATAGGAGTTCCTTTGACAACGCGAGGAAAAACTAGAGAATGATTAAGTAGCAAAACTTAGTATTTTATCAGGAGGAAATTTTTGTGTTATTTCTCCAGGAAAAGCGGCTAAAGCTAGAGCAAAATCATCTACAGTGGCCATCAGCCAAGTAATTTGAGCAGGCGTGTATGGAATTCCAATTACTGCTGGCTCTCGACCAAGATGAGTGATACATAACTTACGTCCCTGTTTAACTCGTTCTGCAATCTTTTGGGGATATGAAATAAGAACTCTCTTAGCAGAATGCGAGCCATGTACTCAACATAAAACACCGTTTTGATACAAGACTCCTGTAGGAGTCATTGAAGTAGGTAAGATATATAGAGAAAAAGATTTCGTTATATCAGCATATTGCAATCGGGTATTTTCTATAGCTCTTTCAACCAATCGAAGAGCTTGTTTTCCTTCTTCAGTTAGTCTGCGAGGAGAGGTTGGATCAGGATTTCCTTCAAGTATTTTAAAGAGAGGATGTAAATCGGCTGTTGTTAATTTAAGAAAAGATCTGAGCCAATTGATATCTCTCAGAAGCTTTTGAAAATCATTTAAAGTTGATAAAGAATGCGTTCGAATAGCAATCTTTTGTGGCATAAAATATTTAGGATATAATTGGAATCCTAAATATTGGAAAGGATATGATTTTTGCACTTTGTCTTGTGCTATTTTCAAACCATGTTTTGTCAACATTTGTTCCATATGAGCATAAGCATGTTGTAGTTCATCAATAGATGAGGCTGCTAAAAGAATATCATCCATGTAATGAATATAAAGAACATTAGGAAATTGCTGTCTAGTAGCTTTTATACTTTCATGAACAAATTTTTGACAAAGAGTAGGACTATTAGCCATTCCTTGAGGCAATACTTTCCATTGATAGCGTTCCATGGGTTCACTAAAATTTATAGATGGAACGCTAAAAGCAAATCGATATTTGTCATTTGGATGCAAAAGAATAGTATAAAAACAATCTTTTAAGTCAATGATTATCTTTTCAAAATTCTGAGGAATGGCAATAGGGCTGGGTAGACCAGGTTGTAATGCTCCCATGGTACACACTGTTTTATTGACTTCTCTCAAATCTTGGAGAAGTCGCCATTTTCCTGACTTCTTTTTTATAACAAAAATAGGTGAATTCCATGGTGACGTGGAAGGCTCTATATGACCTATTTGTAATTGTTCTGTCATTAACTGGCGAGCAGCTTGTAATTTTTCTCCGGTTAAAGGCCATTGATCAACCCAAACAGGCTGATCTGATTTCCAACAGATTTTATCAGCATGCATATTTACTAATAAGTTTATCAGATTAACTGCTAGGCGTATAGAGGTATGCGCCCATCTGTGTTAAGATATCTCGACCCCACAGGTTGAGAGGTAAACTTTCCAATACATAAGGTTGAATTGTACCAGAATGTCCTTCTTTATCTGTCCAGTTTAACAATTTACTGCTTTGAAGGGGCAAATTTGCAACTCCAATTCCTTTTAAATCAGCTAAAGCATGTTGTAAAGGCCATTCTTTAGGCCATTGTTTTAAAGTTATTACCGATACATCTGCACCAGTGTCCAAGAGTCCTGTAAAGAGTCTGCCGTCGATTGTTAACTGAAGCTCAGGTCTTTGATGATTGATGGGCTGTAAAAGATAAACGTCAGTAGATCCAGAACCACCTTTCCCTTGAATTCGGGAATCAGCTTTTCCTATAGATGAAATATAAGGAATTAAAAGTAACTGTGCAATTTTTGTACCTGCAGGGAGATTAAAAACAGCAGTTTCGGTTTGTAACATAACCTTCAATTTGCCTTCATAATTACAGTCAATCAATCCTGGTATAACTTGTAATCCTTTATGGAATAATAGCATGGGTGGGTACCCTAACATTAGCTTGGGTCGGGTGAGGAGCATATGATATAGGATAAGCATGTAACATTTTTGGAAAACCACTCACGTCCTCACCTAACTGTTTAGCTTGTAACAATGATAACTGTAAAGGCGAGTGAGGTGATATTTGATGATATATATCAGGTGGAGGAGGACGTTTGCCAGCTTCTATGGCAGGTAAGATAATAGGCTCTTTTACAGCCTTGTGCTGCTTTTTCTGTTCAGAAGATGTTTGAACAAATACTTCATCATCCCCATGATGATAGTGAGCAGCTTCCTCTTCTAAAGCAGCTTCCTCATCTGAAGATAATTCTTCAGATCCCAGTGCCTCATTATTAGGCACTGGCGGTCGGCATTTTTTGCCTCCCGTATCGGAATACATAAGAAAAGAATTTTTGAGATCAGATTCCTGAGTATCTTTTCGATTGTCATTAGTTACTAGTGGATACTCAGGTGGTGGAGCAGAAGGTTTTAAACCTGAATCTGCTGAAGGAGACCGAGGGCGTGTTTGCCGCTGCCACTTGTCATATTCGGTATCACCTTGTAAACATTCTTTAATCAAAGTCCATAAAGGAAAAGCACCTATAGGAACCTTGTCAGGACCATTAGCAGCATAATAACTTTTAATATTTTCACCGACCTTATTCCAGGTCTCCAAATTAATCGTGCCTTTGCTTGGAAACCAAGGGCACACAGTATCAATAAATTCTAAAAATCCTCCTACTTGCTTAGTAGTTACAGATACGTTTCGACTCTTTAATAACGTCTTAACCATAGCTACAAACAGCTGTCTTTCACTACTATGTACATGTCCCATATTTTATACCTTAATGTGTTACAAATGATTTACACCTTTCGTTTTACACCTTTTCGTTAGTTCTGCCCCCCTTAATTTCCCCTTATCCTTACCGCGGTTCTGATGACTCGGGAGCAGCTCACCCTGGTCAAAGGCAACCGAGGTTCCCGGGTTTCGGCACCATTTGACGGAGACCGGCTCCTTCCAGGATGATGAAGAAAAGGCGGACCACTGCTCTTAGGGCAAGTGATAGCTTATAGCTTCTCTCTATGCTCTTTATATAATCAATACATACCACCAAGATCATCAGTTCATATTAATGAATAACATAGATTCGTGCAGTTTCTACATGCTTGAAAACAATCGACTATTCTCTACAGAATTTATGAGGTTATTTACTATATACTTGTGCTACATGTTCCATGACTATAAGACATCTTGGTGTTATTGTTTCTGTACTCCGTGCGATCTACAAACAGGCTGTACTGTTTGGAACAAGGGCTTTGTTCTTATGAAACCAACCCTTTCAGGCAGGTTTAGAAGAGAGAAAAGATTAACTCTTACCAGGCAAATATTTTTGGGGCCATTCTACCCTCTAAGGCAGAATTCCCTCATCACATTACAGTCTCATTGAGCCCCATTATTGCCTCAGAGAGCCCCATTATTGCTTTACATAGACCCATGACAAACACATGGAGCCCCATTATAGCCTCACAAAGACCCATAGGGCCCCAGTTTTGCCTCGGACAGCTCCACTATTGTGGAAGAATGGCTGGCTGAGCGTGGACATGGACGCTATGTGCAGTTATGCAATCAATTACAGAAGGACTGCACATCCCAGGCAGCAAGCTGCCTGAGTAAATTAAGGAACTGACCTTGACTGCAAGATAAAGAGGCAGCTGGCTAGAGAGGAAAAAACTCCATCAGCACATCAAAGGAGGAACCTGCTCAGCGCAACCACCTCACCCTGCTGATGCAGAGAGACACATGAAGCAGCGCAGCCACTTGTCCCGATAGCTTCCGCGGAGGGCCCAACTTGACCCTACTCTCTCTTTTCTTTGCAATCTCCCTTTAGAATGGCTTCCTGTTGTCTTTGACATCCCTAGCCATGTGCATTCTAACTGGGCCTTAGCTTGCCTCACCTGCTACCTAGATTCCCACGCAACCTCCCTGCATTTTGCCCAGCCTGCCTTTCCTTCCTGCCAACTTTCAGTTGTGCTTGAAGCGCAGCCGGCAACCCGCAACCATGCAACTCTTCTCTCGCTCCCGCCCTGCTCCCCCAGCTGCGGGAGGGATGAGCAGGAGAATCAAAAGAATGTAGCTCCCATGGCTTGACACAACAGCAGCCCAGGAACTAAAGTAGAGCACAAAACCACTGCTGCTACCACCACGAAGAAGAATGAGAAGGCAAACAAGAAGGCAAGAGAATACAACCGTTCAGCACCCACCGACGGATAGACAGCCTGACACCAGAAGGGATCACGCCCTTCTGGCTAACTGACCCCACCTGAAGTACTGGGCAGGACGTGCTGTTGTNCACCCACCGACGGATAGACAGCCTGAGCCCAGCAGGGATCACGCCCTTCTGCCTAACTGACCCCACTTGACGTACTGGGCAGGACGTGCTGTTGTATGCAATAGCTCTTGGGTTAGTTTGGGTCACTTGCCCTGTCTCTGCTTCCTCCTGCCTTCCCCTCCTCCCTGGCACAGGATGCCACTCACAAAGTCCTTGCTCAGACAAAAGACTGCTGAGCAACAACTAAACCCACCGGCGTTGTCAGCGCTGTTGCCAGGCTGCAAGTCAAAAGAACAGCACGGCACCAGGTGCTGAGGAGAAAAGTGACCTGGATGCGCAGGGCAGGCACGGCAGACGCAGCCTCCCGAGGGACGCCTCTCCTCTGCACCGGTTCCTGCAGGGCTCTGGCTCCTTCAAGAGCCCACGCCCAGCGTGGGGGCCCCGTCACAAAGGGCAAATGCACAGGAAGCGCCACGGCTTTCTGATGGCGGCAGCAGCGTGCCCATGGCCACTGGGCACCCAGAATGCTGCGCGAGGCAGCGCCCACGCACCAGGCTTTGCCCTTTGCTGCCAGAGCCGCAGAATCAGGCTCAGTGGCACACAAACTTGCGCAACCCTCAGCAGCCACGCTCTGCTACCCCGCGTGCTCACAGCATCCTTCATCCCACAACCCCGCAAGAAAGGGATGGCTCCATGCCATCAAGTGCTTCCTTTGATTTCAACCCGCATGGAAAGCAAAGCAGATTCGTCTGCTCCCTACACTCTGCACTAGGAACTCCGAGCAGAAATCCCACCACTCAACACGCAGTGCCATGGCCAGACCCAAGAGTGCAGAGCGCCGGGGACAGGCCTCCCCGCCTCAGCCCCAAACAAGACCCCACTCTGCAAAAGCAAGCCTCAGCTGCACAGTGACAACCTGCCCGTGGCAGGGAAACGGCAGCAAGCACAACAACTGAGACAGCCAGCTGGGGAGAAGGAGCTGACCCGCACCTCTGCCAGCCTGCTGACTGAATCCTATGGGCCCAGACTCGCACGCAGGGAAGGACGTGCTGCCTGCAGAGGGGATGGCAGCTCAGCCCTGAGGCCAGCACCAGCCCCGCTGCCTGCCCAGGCACCCTTCAAACCCTTCACACCAAACAACTGCTCCACTTGCCAAGACAAGCCAGGCCTGCAGCAAACGCAGCAACTGTGGCTGCCTCAGCAACAGGGATTCCCAGGCAGAGCATGCAAGTTCCCCACCAACCCTTGGGCCATCATGCACTTCCCATGTACCTGGCAATGCTGGCAATGCTGCCAGTGCACAGGCTCCTTCCTCTTGGATGCTGCCCAATCATGCTGCAGCTGCTGCTTTGCCAACTTCTCAGAGTCGTCTCCCCACACTGACTGCTGTGGCCACTCACCCCAGGCAATGGAAGCGGCAGCAGCAGTGATGTCATAGGGCATGGCAGGTGATGTCACGCTGCCTGCCCAGGCACCAAGACGCCAACCAGCAGAGGAGCAAGTGGCAAGGGCACGGTCCTACCCCTGGCTAGGAGAAATCCCAGGCACAGCTCCAGGATGGGCAGACAAGAGATTCACAGCAAGCCTGCAGAGAATGCCTTGGGGCTGTTGGACATAGAGCCCCATTCTTTCCTCATAGAGCTCCCTTAGAGTCTCATACAGCCCCATTATTGCCTCAGAGAGCCCCATTATAACCTCAGAGGGACACATGAGAAACACAAAGAGCCCCATTATAGCCTCACAAACCCCATAGAGCCCCATTATTGCCTCAGAGAGATCCATTATACTCTCCTAGAGCCCCATTATTGCCTCAGGGAACCCATTATAGCCTCACAGAGACCCATTAGAAACACCTAGAGACACACTATAGCCTCACCAAGTCCCATCGAGCCCCATTATTGCCTCATAGAGCCACATTACAGTCTCATTGAGCCCCATTATTGCCTCAGACAGACCCATTATTGCTTTACATAGACCCATTAGAAACACATGGAGCCCCATTATAGCCTCACAAAGACCCATAGGGCCTCAGATTTGCCTCGGACAGCTCCACTATTGTGGAAGAATGGCTGGCTGAGCGTGGACATGGACGCTAACTGGACTTATGCAATCAATTCCAGAAGGACTGCACATCCCAGGCAGCAAGCTGCCTGAGTAAATTAAGGAACTGACCTTGACTGCAAGATAAAGAGGCAGCTGGCTAGAGAGGAAAAAACTCCATCAGCACATCAAAGTAGGAACCTGCTCAGCGCAACCACCTCACCCTGCTGATGCAGAGAGACACATGAAGCAGGGCAGCCACTTGTCCCGATAGCTTCCGCGGAGGGCCCAAGTTGTCCCTACTCTCTCTTTTCTTTGCAATCTCCCTTTAGAATGGCTTCCTCTTCTCTTTGACATCCCTAGCCATGTGCATTCTAACTGGGCCTTAGCTTGCCTCACCTGCTACCTAGATTCCCAGGCAACCTCCCTGCATTTTGCCTAGCCTGCCTTTCCTTCCTTCCAACTTTTGGTTGTGCTTGAAGGGCAGCCGGCAACCCGCAACCATGCAACTCTTCTCTCGCTCCCGCCCTGCTCCCCCAGCTGCGGGAGGGATGCGCAGGAGAATCAGAAGAATGTAGCTCCCATGGCTTGACACAACAGCAGCCCAGGAACTAAGGTAGAGCACAAAACCACTGCTGCTACCACCACGAAGAACAATGAGAAGGGAAACAAGAAGGCAAGAGAATACAACCGCTCAGCACCCACCGACGGATAGACAGCCTGAGCCCAGCAGGGATCACGCCCTTCTGCCTAACTGACCCCACTTGACGTACTGGGCAGGACGTGCTGTTGTATGCAATAGCTCTTGGGTTAGTTTGGGTCACTTGCCCTGTCTCTGCTTCCTCCCGCCTTGCCCTCCTCCCTGGCAGAGGATGCCACTCACAAAGTCCTTGCTCAGACAAAAGACTCCTGAGCAACAACTAAACCCATGGGCGTTGTCAGCGCTGTTGCCAGGCTGCAAGTCAAAAGGACAGCACGGCACCAGGTGCTGAGGAGAAAAGTGACCTGGATGCGCAGGGCAGGCACGGCAGACGCAGCCTCCCGAGGGACGCCTCTCCTCTGCACCGGTTCCTGCAGGGCTCTGGCTCCTTCAAGAGCCCACGCCCAGCGTGGGGGCCCCGTCACAAAGGGCAAATGCACAGGAAGCGCCACGGCTTTCTGATGGCGGCAGCACCGTGCCCATGGCCACTGGGCACCCAGAATGCTGCGCGAGGCAGCGCCCACGCACCAGGCTTTGCCCTTTGCTGCCAGAGCCGCAGAATCAGGCTCAGTGGCACACAAACTTGCGCAACCCTCAGCAGCCACGCTCTGCTACCCCGCGTGCTCACAGCATCCTTCATCCCACAACCCCGCAAGAAAGGGATGGCTCCATGCCATCAAGTGCTTCCTTTGATTTCAACCCGCATGGAAAGCAAAGCAGATTCGTCTGCTCCCTACACTCTGCACTAGGAACTCCGAGCAGAAATCCCACCACTCAACACGCAGTGCCATGGCCAGACCCAAGAGTGCAGAGCGCCGGGGACAGGCCTCCCCGCCTCAGCCCCAAACAAGACCCCACTCTGCAAAAGCAAGCCTCAGCTGCACAGTGACAACCTGCCCGTGGCAGGGAAACGGCAGCAAGCACAACAACTGAGACAGCCAGCTGGGGAGAAGGAGCTGACCCGCACCTCTGCCAGCCTGCTGACTGAATCCTATGGGCCCAGACTCGCACGCAGGGAAGGACGTGCTGCCTGCAGAGGGGATGGCAGCTCAGCCCTGAGGCCAGCACCAGCCCCGCTGCCTGCCCAGGCACCCTTCAAACCCTTCACACCAAACAACTGCTCCACTTGCCAAGACAAGCCAGGCCTGCAGCAAACGCAGCAACTGTGGCTGCCTCAGCAACAGGGATTCCCAGGCAGAGCATGCAAGTTCCCCACCAACCCTTGGGCCATCATGCACTTCCCATGTACCTGGCAATGCTGGCAATGCTGCCAGTGCACAGGCTCCTTCCTCTTGGATGCTGCCCAATCATGCTGCAGCTGCTGCTTTGCCAACTTCTCAGAGTCGTCTCCCCACACTGACTGCTGTGGCCACTCACCCCAGGCAATGGAAGCGGCAGCAGCAGTGATGTCATAGGGCACGGCAGGTGATGTCACGCTGCCTGCCCAGGCACCAAGACGCCAACCAGCAGAGGAGCAGGTGGCAAGTGAACGGTCCTACCCCTGGCTAGGAGAAATCCCAGGCACAGCTCCAGGATGGGCACAGAAGAGATTCACAGCAAGCCTGCAGAGAATGCTTGGGGCTGTTGGACATAGAGCCCCATTCCTTCCTCATAGAGCTCCCTTAGAGTCTCATAGAGCCCCATTATTGCCTCAGAGAGCCCCATTATAACCTCAGAGGGACACATNTTCTTATGGCAGAAGACATCCAGACCCTCTTGCAAGCCAAAGAACCTGGCGGTGCACAGCAGGGAGCAAATGCTCTCAAGGAATCCAACCTTTGCATGCTCAGACTGGAAAGCACAGGGGATGGAGGCACAAACAGGGAGCATGAGTGGGGATGGGGTTACCGGGGCACTAGGGGTGAAGGCAGCACCCATCAGCACCCATCAGCATCGCAATGGCCGTGCTCACCCTGCTTGGGGTGTTAACAAAGGCCTTGATGCGCTCCTCGTTGTCCTGCTCCAGTGTATACACAGGTAACCAGCTGGCATCTAATGGAGGAAGAGGAGAGGTTTGGAGAGCAGAGGAAGCACTGCCCCTTGCCAGCATCCAAGGAAAGCGGTGCTGGTCATAAAGTCATGGAATCATAGAACGGGTTGGATTGGAAAGGACCCAGAGATTATCCATTGTGTTTTCCAACCCAACCCATTCTATGGCTCTGTCATCCGATGTCAGCAAGGCTGTGTCCAACCTGGCCGTGAATGGAACATCCACCCTGTGCCAGCACCTCAGCCCCTCCATAGGGAACAGCTTCCCTCTGTCCAAGTGGAACTTCCCCTGTTCCAGTCTGAACCCATCACCCCTTGTCCTGCTCCCACACCAACGCTCACCAGTCCTCAGTGGCACCACCAGGGTTTCCTCACGGGACTCCACTGAAGAGATGCTCTCCTCAGGAGTCCCATCCCCAACCCAAGCCAGCGGGGGGCATCTGGGCTGTCTCTCCATTATCCCACAGGATGCAGGAAAGGGATAGGGGTAGCAAAGGGAACAAAGAAAAGCAGGAGAAGGGGAACAGCCGNACCAACGCTCACCAGTCCTCAGTGGCACCACCAGGGTTTCCTCACAGGACTCCACTGAAGAGATGCTCTCCTCAGGAGTCCCATCCCCAACCCAAGCCAGCGGGGGGCATCTGGGCTGTCTCTCCATTATCCCACAGGATGCAGGAAAGGGATAGGGGTAGCAAAGGGGAAAGCTTGGGCAAAACGCAACAGGGCTTGAGCTCAGAAGCAACCCAACGGCTCCTTCCTCCTGCTCCTTCCTGTCACTGTCTGCTCCCCTGACCAGAGCACTCAAGTAGGTGACCCACATGAGGTCACAAAGGGCCCCATTCTGACCTGTTGCCATGGTGACCAAAACAGACCCACAAACATAGCCAAACCCACCCAAAAGCATACCCAAAACACCCTAATCAACTCCAAAAACATGTTCTGGCTTCTCCTATGGCATACAGCTTCAGAGCCAAAAAACACACCAAAACATCCCTACAACCATACCAAAACCACCCCAAAACCAACTTGCCATGCTTCTACTATGGCATACACAATCAGAGGCCAAAACAGCCCTAAAAATCACCCCAGAAACATGCTAAAACACCCCCAAAACACTCTCTCCTGTTTCTCCTATGGGATACAGGATCAGAGCCCAAAACCTGGCCTAAATCAACCCAAAACAAGCACCGAAACACACAATACCATACCAAACACATAGATACCCATTACTGGCTCACAAAGCCCCATAGAGTCCCATTATTGCCTCATAAAGCTCTATTATTCTCTTATAGAGCCCCATTACTGCCTTAGAGAGCCCCATTATATCCTCAGAGAGACCCATTAGAGACACATACAGCCCCATTGTTGCCTCACAAAGCCCCATCGAGCCCCATTATTGCCTCAGAGAGCTCCATTATACTCTCATAGAGCCCCATTATTGCCCCAGGGAACCCATTATAGCCTCAGAGAGACCCATTATAAACACCTAGAGCCACAGCATAGCCTCACCAAGTCCCCTTGAGCCCCATTATTACCTCATAGAGCTCCATTACAGTCTCATTGAGCCCCATTATTGCTTTACATAGACCCATTAGAAACACATGGAGCCCCATTATAGCCTCACAAAGACCCATAGGGCCCCAGTTTTGCGTAGGAGAGCTCCACTATTGTGGAAGAATGCCTGGCTGAACATGGACATGGACGGTATGTGGAGTTATGTAATCAATTCCAGAAGGACTGCACATCCCAGGCATCAAGCTGCCTGAGTAAATTAAGGAACTGACCTTGACTGCAAGATAAAGAGGCAGCTGGCTAGAGAGGAATAAACTCTATCAGCACATCAAAGGAGGAACCTGCTCAGCGCAAGCACCGAACCCTGCTGATGCAGAGAGACACATGGACGTTCCAGCTTAGCCAATTATTATGTTAGAATAGGCGCGTGGACAAGGACATAGAGCCAATGGGAGTAGTATTGTTAGCGCATGAACTAGTGTGTGTGGTATAAATAGAGGGGGCTTAAGCAATAAAGCAGAGCAAGAATTTTAACTCCTATTGAGTGGTGTCTTGACCCTGGCCGATTCTCTGACAACACTCAGCTCAGGGTTTCACTCACACCTCAGATAGGATTAGGGCTGTTTTCTCGCCACAGGGAGATAGGCTTCCTGTTTGACTCGCAGCTGAGATAGGAGTAGGGTTGTTTTCTTGCCACAGAGAGCTTGAGTTAGGGCTTCACTAGCACCAGAGACTGGAACAGGGTTGTTTTCTCACCACAGAGAGCTCCTGTTCAGGTTTCACTCGCACCTGAGAGGGGAAATCTGGTCCCTAGGCCTCACCCCAGAGGCAGGGCAACTTTGTTACACTTGAGCCCTGAACCCAAAACTCTGCAGCCGCGAGACATCTCCTCGGACCCAAACCTTTGCAGCAAAAAGATCCCCCTAGCCTCGAGCACGAGCCTGGGAGGAACTTCTAAAGACAGAGCTCTACTTTGTTAAGCCCTCCCCGCACCTTCCGGCAGCGCCCCCGGCTGATCCCTTGACCCTGATCTCCGCCTCCACACCCTCACACTCTGCACCCTGCACCCTCACACTCTGCTCCTCACACTTACCCCTCACACCTAACACCAGCACCCTACCCAAAGACCAGCCCCAAGTACTTGAAACCAGAAGACCCTTCCCGCCACCGTAGCTGTAACAAAGTGACTAATACTATATATACTGGAGGGGGGATACAAGCAAAAACACCACACGGACAGCAAACCAGACCCCGGGCCGGGCCTTTCTCAGCTCCCAGACATCGCTCCAGACCCAATCCTTAACCCCGACCACTATCCCGGACCACAGGCCCAAACCTAGGCTGAGGCCTAGCTCCTAGGCCGAACCCAAACTGCTGGGCCCAAGATTGACCAGAGAGNAGGGTTTCACTCACAGCTAGGGACTGGAATAGGGTCCTTTAGTCACGACAGAGAACTCTGGTTAGGGTTTCACTCGCAGCTAGGGACTGGAATAGGGTCCTTTAGTCACCACAGAGAGCTCACCTTAGGGTTTCACTCGCAGCTAGGGACTGGAATAGGGTCCTTTACTCACCACAGAGAACTGGGATTAGGGTTTGTCTCACAGCTAATGACTGGATTAGGGTTGTTTTCTCGCCACAGAGAGCTCAGCTTACGGTTTGACTCGTAGCTAGAGGCCACATTAGATTCCTTCTCCCGCAACACAGACACATGGTTCAGGATGGGTACTTATCGAAAACATTACAAAGGGAGCTAAACAGACCCTGGACTCTACCCCTACTCCTAAACCTAAAACCTAACCATAACCCAAACTGAAACTTCAACCTAACCCTAAACCTACCCCTAACCGTAACCCAGACCATACCACTAAACTTAAATCCAAACCCTTATCCCTAACCCTAAACCTATCAGGAATGTTCACCTTAACCCTAGAAAAAAACGAGGGCCGGTCCCAATGCAAACCCTACCCGGGTAATTCCCTGGATCATCCATTTCCCCCTTCTTGAAACTGGGGAAATTCCAAAGCGTAGCCTTCTCCAAAAGCTTGGGAGCCAGTCGTCCAATAGCTTCCACGGAGGGCCCAAGTTGTCCCTACTCTCTCTTTTCTTTGAAATCTCCGTTTAGAATGGCTTCCTGTTATCTTTGAGAACCCACATGGAAAACAAAGCAGATTCCTGTGTTCCCTACACTCTGCACTAGGAAGTGGGAGCAGAAATCCCACCACTCCACAAGCGGTGCCATGGCCAGACCCAAGAGTGCAGAGCGCCGGGGCCAGGCCTCCCCGCCTCAGCCCCAAACAAGACCCCACTCTGCAAAAGCAAGCCTCAGCTGCACAGTGACAACCTGCCCGTGGCAGGGAAACGGCAGCAAGCACAACAACTGAGACAGCCAGCTGGGGAGAAGGAGCTGACCCGCACCTCTGCCAGCCTGCTGACTGAATCCTATGGGCCCAGACTCGCACGCAGGGAAGGACGTGCTGCCTGCAGAGGGGATGGCAGCTCAGCCCTGAGGCCAGCACCAGCCCCGCTGCCTGCCCAGGCACCCTTCAAACCCTTCACACCAAACAACTGCTCCACTTGCCAAGACAAGCCAGGCCTGCAGCAAACGCAGCAACTGTGGCTGCCTCAGCAACAGGGATTCCCAGGCAGAGCATGCAAGTTCCCCACCAACCCTTGGGCCATCATGCACTTCCCATGTACCTGGCAATGCTGGCAATGCTGCCAGTGCACAGGCTCCTTCCTCTTGGATGCTGCCCAATGATGCTGCAGCTGCTGCTTTGCCAACTTCTCAGAGTCGTCTCCCCACACTGACTGCTGTGGCCACTCACCCCAGGCAATGGAAGCGGCAGCAGCAGTGATGTCATAGGGCATGGCAGGTGATGTCACGCTGCCTGCCCAGGCACCAAGACGCCAACCAGCAGAGGAGCAAGTGGCAAGCGCACGGTCCTACCCCTGGCTAGGAGAAATCCCAGGCACAGCTCGGGGATGGGCAGAGAAGACATTCACAGCAGGCCTGCAGAGAATGCCTTGGGGCTGTTGGACATAGAGCCACATTCCTTCCTCATAGAGCTCTCTTATAGTCTCATAGAGCCCCATTATTGCCTCTGAGAGCCCCATTATAATCACATAAAGCCCCATTATAGACTCACAAACCCCCATACAGCTCTATTCTTGCCTCATAGAGCTCTATTATTGCCTCAGACATTGCAATTATAGCCTCATAGAGAGCATTTATAAACATATATAGACTCATTATATCCTCTTAGAGGCCCATTATTGCCTTAGAGAACCCCATTGCCTCAGAGAGCTCCATTATGCTCTCATTGAGCACTATTACAAACCAATAGAGCCCAATTATAGCCTCACAAAGTCCCATAGAGCCCATTAATGCCTCATAGAGATCCATTACAGTCTCATACAGCCCTATTCTTGCCTTATAGAGACCCATTATAAACACATAGAAACCCATTATAACCTCACAAAGCCTCAGAGAGCCCAATTATTGCCTCTTAGAGCTGCATTATAGTCTTATAGAGCACCATTATTACCTCACAGAGCCCATTACAGTCTCATAGAGAACCATTATGAAAACATAGAGCCTAAGTTTAGCCTCACAAAGCCCCAGAGAGCTGCATTATTTCCTCATAGAGCTCCATTATAGTCTCATAGAACCCTATTATTTACTCATAGAGCTCCATTATTGCCTCATAGAGCACAAGTATTGTCTCAAATGGCTCCATTATATTCTCATAGAGCCCCATTATTGCCTCTCAGAGCTCCATTATAGCATCTTAGAGACCCATTATAAACACATAGAGATCGATTATAGCCTCACAAACTCCACAGTTCACCATTATTTGCTCATAGAGCCCCATTATTACCTCATAGAGCTCCATTACAGTCTTATAGAACCCCATTTTTGCTTCAGAGAGCCCCATTGTAGCCTCATAGAGACCCATTATAAACACATAGAGACCCACTATAACATCACAAAGCCCCATAAAGCTGCATTGTTGCCTCATAGAGCTCCATTATAGCCTCATGGAGTCCCATTATTCCCTCAGAGAGCCCCGTTATAGCCTCTTAGAGACCCATTCTAAACACGTAGAGCTACATTATAGCCTCACAAAGCCCCATAGAACTCAATTACTGCCTCATAGAGCTCCGTTATAGTCACATAGAGCTCCATTAATGCCTCATAGAGTTCCATTTTAGTCTCATAGAGCACCATTATAAACACATAGAGCCCCATTATAAACACATAGAGCCCCATTATACCCGCACAAAACGCCATAGAGCCCCATTATAATCTCTTAGAGCCCTATTATAGAATCATAGGACTCCATTATTGCATCAGAGAGCCCCATTATGGACTCATAGAGACCCATTACAAACACATACAGTCCCATTTTAGCCTCACAAAACCCATAGAGCCCCATTATTGCCTCATACAGCTCCATTATAGTCTCTTAGAGTACCATTATTGCCTCAGAGAGTCCCATTACAGCCTCATATAGACCCATTATAAACACATACAGCCCCATTAAAGCCTCAGAAAGTCCCATAGAGCCCCATTATTGCCTCATAGAGCTGCATTATACTCCCATAGAGCGCCATTATTGCCTCATATAGCTCCATTATAGTCTCATAGAGACCATTTATTGCCTCAGAAATCCCCATTATAGCCTCAAAGAGACCCATTATTAACACATAGAGACCCATTATAAACTCAGAAAGCCTCATTGAGCCCCAATATTGTCTCATTGAGCTACATTATAGTCTCATAGAGACCCATTCTTGCCTCACAGAGCCCCATTATAGTCTCATACACCCCCATTATTGCCTCAGAGACCCCATTATAGCATCATAGAGACATATAAGAAATACACAGACAACAATTATAGCCTCACAATGCCCCATAGATCACCATTATCGCCTCATAGAGCTCCATTATTGTCTCCTAGAGACTCATTATAAACATATAGATCCCCATTATAGCCTCACAAAACTCCATCGACCCCATCCTTGCTTCACAGAGCCCAATTACAGTCTCAAAGAGTCCGATTAATGGCTCAGAAAGACCCATTATGACCTCATAGAATCCCATTATAAACACATAGAGCCCAATAATAGTCTCAGAAACCCTGATAGAGCCCCATTATTTCCTTAAAGACCTCAATTACTGCCTCATAGAGACCCTTTATAAACACATAGAGACCCATTATAGCCTCATAGAGACCCATTAGGAACACATAGAGCCCCATTATAGACTCACAAGACGCCACAGAGCCCCATTATTGCCTCATAGAGCTCCATTATAGCCTCATAGAGACCCATTATTGAATCAGAGCCCAAGTATAGCCTCATAGTGACCCATTATAAACACATAGAGCCGAATTCTTGCCTCACAAAGCACCATAGAGCTCAATTATTGCATCATAGATCTCCATTACAGTCTCACAGAGCCCCATTATTGTCTAAGAGAGCCCCATTATAGCCTCATACAGACCCATTATAAACACATAGAGCATCATTATAGCCTTAGAGACCCATTATAAACAAGTAGATACACATTATAGCCTCAGAAAGTCCCATAGAGCTCCATGATAGTCTCATGGAGCCCAATTATTTCCTCATAGAGACCCATTACAGTCTCATGGAGCCACATTATTGCCTCACAGAGCCACCTTATAGCCTCTTAGAGACTCATTATAAACACATAGAGACCCATTATAGCCTCACAAAACCACATATAGCCCCATTATTGCCTCATAGAGCACCATTATAGTCTCATAGAGACCCATTATAAACACATAGAGCCCCATTATAGCCTCAGAAAGCACTATAGAGCCTCATTATTGCCTCATAGAGCTCCACTGTAGTCTCATAGAGCACTACTGTTGCTTCATACAGCCCCATTAAAGCCTCATAGAGACTCATTATAAACACATAGAGACCCATTATAATCTCACAAAGCCCCATAGAACCCCATTATTGCTTCATAGAGCTCCTTTATAATCTCTTAGAGCCACATTATTGCCTCAGAGAGCCTACTTATAGCCTCAGAGACCCATTATAAACAAACCCAAATTTACCTTCACAAAGCCCCATACGCCCCCATTATTACCTCACAGAGCTCTGTTATAGTCTCTTAGAGCCCCATCATTGCCTCATAGAGCCGCATTATTGTCTCACAGACACACAGTATAAACACATAGAGACCCTTTATAACATCACAAAGCTCCATAGAGCT
>NDXB01006614.1:99727-117202 GCA_002631895.1 Agapornis roseicollis | reverse complement strand
GGCTGTTCAGCCTGGGGAAGAGAAAGCTGCGTGGAGACCTCATAGCAGCCTTCCAGTATCTGAGGGGGGCCCATGGGGATGCTGGGGAGGGACTCTTCATTAGGGACTGTAGTGACAGGACAAGGGGTAATGGGTTCAAACTTAAACAGGGGAGGTTTAGATTGGTTCTAAGGAAGAAATTCTTTCCTGCTAGGGTGGTGAGATGCTGGAATGGGTTGCCCAAGGAAGTTGTGAGTGCTCCATCCCTGGCAGAGTTCAAGGCCAGATTGGATGAAGCCTTGTGTTGCATGGTTTAATGTGAGGTGTCCCTGCTTATGGCAGGGTGGTTGGAACTAGATGATCTTAAGGTCTTTTCCAACCCTAACTATTCTATTATTCTATGATTCTGCTTTGGGCCAGAATCTCATTCTGAGCAGAGAAAATAATAAACTTATATTCAGGATGTATTAAAATGCCACCCAGGCCCTCTGTATCATCCCAGCTTCGGCACACGCATGTCTGTGGCTTTTCTGCAAACAGAGAGTGATTCTTTGGCTACTTGGTGTGATTTCTTTGAACAGTTTAAATGAGCAAAAGCTTAAATAATCATTCTTATAGATCTGACAAGTCTTTTTTTGTTTCAATTTATTTAGATTTTGGTCTAAGTAAAGAAGCCATCGACCATGACAAGAGAGCATACTCATTCTGTGGGACAATAGAGTACATGGCCCCGGAGGTGGTCAACCGACGAGGACACACACAGAGTGCTGACTGGTGGTCTTTTGGCGTACTCATGGTAATGGAAAAGTTGTGTTTATTTGTTGGAGGGGTGGCTGTAGGAGTGATCAGATCCCTCAGATAAAAGTACTGCTTTCAGCAATTAAGGGTTGATAGAAAAGTAGATGTGTAATGATTGCTTGCACAAGCGATAACTAACCAGCTGTTCCTGGCAGTAGATGAGGTAGCCTTTGGCCCCAGATTCTCTCACTTCCTTCTTACAGTCCTTTGCTGTCTCAGTTGGTTACTGTGAGCCATCAATATTTCTACTGCACAGAAACAGGATGGGGCAGGCTCAGAACACCACAAGCATTTCAGAAGAAACACCCACTGAGCTGCCAACCTGGTTCCTATTAGGAAATAATTCCCCAAGCAGCAATTTCCAGATTTTAGAGAATGTTCAGATTTTCAGATGTTAAAGAATCCTAGAAATTTACTCTTTTCTTCTACAAAATATAAATGTAAAGGGACATATTTTAGACAGCACTCCAAATCATTCACAGGACCTCAGTGGTTCTTTTGCCATTCATCTGTCTTCACATCAGCATTGATGACTCTTGCTCCACTAATCAGAGTCAGGTAATTTTTGAACTAGTAGTGGGTCTCCTGTAGTCTCATTAGTTGGTGGGAAACTGTGACTGACAGACCTCTCTTTTCTCCTGGTGAGAAAAGAAAACAAATACATACAAGCACCATGTCATCCTCTCTTCTTCCGTACTATTTTGCTATGTCTTGATTATGACTAATTTGGGATGATTGCTTTTGTCCTCAGTGCATGCTGAAGGTGGTTTTCAAATTATGTAGAAACAGACACAATTTTGTCGACTGGCACAGAGGAATAGCTAGGAATCCATCTTTTTCTTACATGTCTTTACATTGGACTAACTATACAAAATCTGCATTTTTTTTCCCCACTGTTGCTTAACCTTTATGAGTCCTGCAAGCTGTTCTGGAGGTAGTTTAAATGGAATCAATATGAGAAACTGTGCTAATGCATTCTTTATGCATGAAAACTCAATGAAAATTTAGTTAAAATGCAGTGTAAATTTACAAAAAATATCAGTCATGCTAGATTAATCTGGTATTTTATTTGATGAGATAGCCATCTTTTTCAAAACAAAGTAAATGAAGTGGATCTCGTGTGTCTCCGTTGTAGTATAGTATTTGATACAGTTTTGCAGGGGAATTTAATTAGTATTTATACCATCTATGAGCACACCACAGGGAAAAACACCACAAAGAGAAAGGAGCTGTTTCAGCTCCTTGCTGCTTAAGAAGTGTGGCCATGGAAAACACTTCATAAGAAGAGTTCAGCAAGAGATACCTTACTACAGTGGAGCTGCTTGGCTAATGAGAAGAACCCAATAACATCCTCATGAGTGCCATAGATGCTGGGATGAAGTGTCAGGAAAGTTTTTCAGAGGGGTTTGAGCTCTTCTCAAGCCAGCCATCTAAAATTAGTTGTTTGGCTGCTAACCTGGTCCCTCCTACACCCATTCAGCCTCTTCAGAGTGTGCTGCCATTGTTGCTGGAGAGGACAAACAGAAGATCAAGAAGTTGGTTTGTGACACAGTGATTTTTTAAAAGCTATATGGCTGCTTTAGGTTTTTTGAAGCAGTTATTCCCTGCATAGCACTGTCCCTTGAGCTTAGACACCATGCATTTATTACACTTACAAGGGTATTCAGACAGCACAGGTGCTGCTGCTCTCTCCCAAAGTGTACAAGCTGCATGTCTACCCAGATGTTTGATGCAAGGTCACCAACAGGCACTGCCACTGTGGCTCACAATGCACTTCACCGTGGCTCCCCTGCAGAACCAGGGTGGAAGCATAAATCAGTGTAGCAATGTGCTCTTTGAATACAGCTCCATTTCATATCATATGGAAGCTATTTTAGGTAGCTATATATTACCCTACATACCCCAATCCAGAGAGTATATTTAAATTTTGTTAATCAAAAGCAGATAACTGTTGCCACCAAAGGAAGTAAGGATAGGAAGCAGTGTGAAAAATTATGAAAACTTGGGGTGGGGAGGGTCTGAATCACTGATGTAGCTGGTTAAAGCAGTTAATCTAAGTTAAATATTCAGCAGTAAATTACAATTAAATATTGAAATTTATTACCTGAACTTAAAAGTGGAACATCCTTGTCTCCTATGGCCACAAATCCATTTGTGGATGCTCAGCACTTCTGAATCCTATGTGTTTATTCAGGAAAATCAATAGGTTATGTCTTATATAATAAATATATCCCAAAACTCTTCTATTTTTATTATCATTATATATCTATTGTATTATATATTCTATATTATATGAAATATATTAATTATATAATATATGCAATACATATTATATATTGCATATAATATCTATATATATTATATTTATTATATATTTAATTTTGGAGGACAGCTGTGCCTTCTCACTATCTGTCTCCCGTTGAATGATGGTGTATTTGGTGTATAGACTGTTTTTCTTTCACCTGCTAATAAATTTGGCCCCTTGCCCCCTGTTTTTTTGCTAGGGTTTCTTTTTCCCCTGTCTCTGGTCACCCCCTCCCACAGGGACATAATGTGTCAGAATTAGAAAAGATAAGAATCCATATAAAAGGAGATGAGTTAGAGTAAAAGCTTTTTAACTGTAAGCTGATGCTTTAAGCCTTTGAATGCTACCAGACATCTTAGAGAAAAATAGTTCTGATCAGTTCAATCTTTTTTCCCTTTTTAACAATTAACTGGTTGAGACAGAAAAGGAGTATTTCCATACACTAAAGTGTGGGAGGATTTTGCAATGCTGTCTTTCACTCTGCAAATGTCTCCTTGTTTTTCTTGGTCTGTCACTTGCATGTTCTGTTAGGGAAGCTCTTTTTTTGCCAGTCTGAAAAATTGAAGAGAATTAAATAAATTATTAGCATTTCTCCCTAAGTAATTTGC
Source organism: Agapornis roseicollis (assembly GCA_002631895.1). Lineage (NCBI taxonomy): Eukaryota > Metazoa > Chordata > Aves > Psittaciformes > Psittacidae > Agapornis > Agapornis roseicollis. The sequence continues at coordinate 113,512 of NDXB01006614.1, read as the reverse complement.
AGTATGAAACGTACAAAGAAAGCGTACCAGTTGGTGAAATGTGCATAGATTCAAGGGACGTGAATATGATAGTGTAATTTTCATACCTAAAATTTTGATTACAAGAGGGAATGTATTAGATAGTGTTAAAATGGCCTGGAAACTAGACATCAGATCAGAAGAACAACCAAACACTTTCTTGTCTGATCTGTTGTGTGAAGAGATGTTAACGCTACAGTGTGAAGTCAGGTTGTGCTAGTGGGTCTTTGCCAACCTGCATTAACTAGGGTGCAGGCTAAAATCAAACCGAATGATCTTTGAGGGCAACCTGAAGTGTGGCATTTTGTGATTATTAGTATCAAAGCAAACTTGTCTGAAAAAGACTGAATTCTGGTCTTGACTTATCAATTATGTTATGAATTATTTTATTAATTATTAATTATTATGCACTAAAACCAGTCATTTGCTGGTAGCTTAGTATGTGTCAGCAGGTATAGTTATACAAATGTTGAAATACTCCCTTTCCAAGTATTCCGGAAGACAGTACCTGCCTCTCACTTAAGATGACTGCTGGGACCCACATAAAATGTTGTGCTGCTGATTTTATGTGGTTTGTCAGGAACAGGCAGGTTTCATTTTCTACCTTCCTGCACTTTACTCATTGCATTGGAGATTTTGGATAGGAAATATTCTATAAAAGCTTTGCATCAAAAGATCTGCATGAATAAGCTATTGACTTAAATTGTCAGAAAGTTGTGTATATGACTAATACCTTTTCAGCTCTGCTGCAGGAGTCTTGATGCCCACACTGTCATCTCTGAAGCCCACATAAACTGGACTGCACAATACAAAATGCATATATATAGCATAATATAACAGGTCTCTTGCAGGACCTCCCAAAGCATTGGTTCTGTAGTTCATCACATCAGGTGATTTACCAGGCCACAGATCTTATGGAAGTTGAGTCTGTTTCAGTTTGGAAAGGTAACACTGTTCACTTTTGAGAGCCATGTGAGCAGAGGGGAATATAATTAAAGAAAAAAAGGAGTGTGACGACTCAGCAGGTAGTCCCAAATAAAAAGAAATGTGTTTATGCTTGTCAGCAATGTAGTGAATGTGTAAGTAGGGCCTCTTTTGCTGAATGCTGGTACAGAACGGAAGTCAAGGTTGGAGGGAAGCACAGCCTTCTAAAGTACTAGCTAATAGGAAGTGGCCCTCCAGAATACCCAGGAAGCAAAATCATTGTGAGGCAAGGAGCAAACAGATGGTTTATACAGATGGGGAAGAGAGGAGGGTGAAGACTAAGTCCCCCAGCAAAACTATGTGGTCTGCTTTAATAACCAAAAATACTACAGAGTTTCTTCACACCTAGGCTCAGCTCCCCTTCAACCTGCTGTGACACATACAACTTGCTGTTAACATCCTTGCACATAAATACAGAGTTCTTTGCATGTTTAGGTTTAGCAAGATTTTTGATTTTTTGCAAAAATAAGCAGGAAACAGGTTGTTGTGCAGTAAAGTGGTATGTTTAACTGAGGAGATTAACTATTTTAATGTAATTTTTGTTTCAGTCTTGTTCTTTCATTTTAGCCTACAACAGATTTGATCAGGACTGCAACTGAGAAACCAATGCTTCCTTTCAGCTGCTCCTTAGTTGAGTTTCTTGAAGTAAAGAAGCTCTGGTACATTTAAGTCATGCAGCTGCCTTTCACTTTATGTATTGATGTTAAGTGCATTTCTTCTGAATCTGAATTAATCTCAACATTAGACCTGTGTAATTGTAGACATGTGGTAACAAAGTGCTAACCATTAAAGCAGCACAGTAAATATTCCCTGCAGTCTCCAGAACCGTCATTTCGCCTGTTCCCTCTTGCAACTTAAACTTCTGTTTTCATTCCTTGTTTCCCTTTTGGACACTGTATCTGAATTTCTTGCCTTCAGGTTTCTTGGCCTCTTGCAGCCACAGTGCATTTACAGGCGTTTCTGTGATATCATGGTGGATAAGAACTACAGTCATCTTTTCCCATGTAGTCACTAACCAAACAGTGGCTTATATCTNCTTCAGGTTTCTTGGCCTCTTGCAGCCACAGTGCATTTACAGGCGTTTCTGTGATATCATGGTGGATAAGAACTACAGTCATCTTTTCCCATGTAGTCACTAACCAAACAGTGGCTTATATCTGTATCATCTGCATCAGCACTGTCAAGAGCATTTCTGCAAAAATAGATAAGCTGTAGCAGTCATGTTAAATTAGGTCTATTATGACAAAAATTAGGTCTAAACAGCAGTGCTGTTAAATTAGGTCTATTATGACAAAGTAACATGAGCAAGTGTAAGTGAGCATTGGGTACTTACCCTGAATGAAAATTCTTAATAAATCATGAGGAGGGGTTGATGTGCCACGTCTGCTGCTGCCCTGGGAAGCAATTTTCTCTGTTCCTCACCCCCAGTACATCTGAACGCTTATAACTAAATGGAATTAACCTTAGGACTAAGGTTGTAGTAGGTCAGAATTGCTTTGAAAATGGTGCTTGAGCTCTAGTGTCATTTAGGCAGTTTCTAAAATTCTCCCCCATTATGTTTCTCTCTAGAAGGAGAGCTGATTTCCTGCAGCTCTGCCAGGCAACAATTCCTCGACTCTCCTAGACCAAGCAGGAGTTAACACATTTGTATTTTCCAAATTTTGTTTATACTCATTAGCCATACACACTTTTAAAAGTGGTTTGCTTTTTTTTTTTTCTCTTGTTTCTACCATGTGCTTTATTGCCTTAAGGTAATTTGTTACTAACACAGATTAATTCTTCAATTAGTTTTAGTCCATTACTTATCTGGTTTCTAAACTTCTGCCTTCATCCCCAAAAATAGCGTAACAGTTTCACAGTTACAGGGGTTTTTTATGTTTGTTTTTTGTATGGTATGGCTGTGTTTAATCTGGAAAAGGAAAGAGTCAGGCTGTGAGGTCATCTGACATAGGTTTTGGTAATGAAAGGATCCTTATTTTGCACAAACGTGCTTCATGAGAGCAGTGAAGCTACTTATGTGATAATGTGCAAAAACTACATAAGGTTTGCACAGTCTGTTCTGCCTTAATAGGTATTTAATTATAGCAATGAATATTAATTGGTAAGTACTTATTATAGTAGAAAAAGACCAAAGCCAGAGACATGGACATAAAGCAGCGTTTCTCCTTACCCTCAATGGACATTTTCCTCCTTTGTACCCAGGCTGAATTATGTTCTTGGTATCTTTGTATCTGGTGAAGGAAAACCTTGCCTTCAGGTTTCTTGGCCTCTTACAGCCACAGTGCATTTACAGGTGTGTCTGTGATATCATGGAGGGTGAGAACTACAGTCATCTTTTCCCATGTAGTCACTAAGCAAACAGCGGCTTATATCTGTATCATCTGTATCATCTGCATCAGCACTGTCAAGAGCATTTCTGCAAAAATAGATAAGCTGTAGCAGTCATTGCTAGGAAAGGAAAGGAAAACCTTCACCATCACTTAGGGAAAACAGCTGACACTCATACCAATATGAAACACTGCAGCAGGAGCTGCTCAAAAGACCTGGTATTGAATCCATATTATGCAAGTTTCTTTGGCTGGTTTTTTTTTTTGTTTGTTCATTTGTTTGGGTTTTTTCTGTTTGGCTGGTTTGGTTTTGCTGTTACAAATTTGAAATCCCTGTCAAATTTACTTAAAGCACTAATCTGTTTCAAAGGAACCATAACTGATTGATGTTTTCATTTGTGAGTTAGGCAAATAATTGATGATGATTGCTGAGCTTTACTTTGAAATTTGGGTTCAATTAAACACAACACTTGCAAAATCCTGCACATACAGCCAAGGGAACCAAAGCAGGAGATTAAAAAACACACTCAGATGCTTTGAGAATTTAGGGTTTGTGCATGGTTCTCCTGCAAAGTACATTACTGCCATCTCTAAGTGGTGCAAATATTCCATCAAAAAAGGTGATGCAACTCAAGCTGAAAAGATGAGGAGTGGCATGTTAAGCCTATTTGTCTTGCACCATAGTCCATGCTGAACACCTAAGAATAGCCATACTCATTCAGGTTAAGGGTCCCTCCAGCCAAAGTATCTCATCTCCAGCACTGGCCATAAAACAGGTGCTGGAAGAAATAGCATGTATGACACTTCTTCCCATACATACCAAAACTTGATCCCAAGTGTCAGTGTAAGCAGTTTGTCCCAGCACTTTTGAACAAAAGAGTCATGTTGGTCCTATGTGTTCTGTACAATACAAACTCCCTGGGTCATTCTTTTTTGGAAGTACAGCTAGTTGGACCATTTCTTTTCCTCAAGTTTTCGGTTGTGTTGGAAAGAGAAGGTGGGTGTGGTGTCTATTAGCTATGCAGATCTCCTCAATGCTCATTTGATTTATGATTTTGTTGTTACTCCACAGTTTGAGATGCTGACAGGATCATTACCCTTCCAGGGAAAAGACAGAAAGGAGACGATGGCACTTATTCTCAAGTGAGTAGCAAAACTGCTTTCATTCCTCTAACTAGGAGTTAACTGTACTCTCTGGGAAGCCAATCGGTCCTAAGTATATGAAAGGCAGAGAATAAAAATGTGCATAATACATTTTTCAAAGCTGCATAAGGTATGAATTTGGTACGGTGCACACAGCTGATGCCTGCATGTGGCTCTAAAATTGCCTTCAGAAAAAATAGTAGGAAGTGAATTACTGAGAAGGTCTTCCAAAAGAATTGTATCTTACCTTCTGTAACAATGTCATTATCCACAAGTGGGAGCAGTCAGATTTCTGCAGGACATCTTATGTTTTGTTGTTGCCAAATTTCACATCTTTTCCTTTGCAAATTTCCCATTCATTTAATGTTAAGTGCAGACAGAAGTATTTAAAACTTCACTTTGCTCAGTATTACATATTTTCTCTGTAGCAGTAAATCACCAAGGGAAAACTTTTATTCTCATTCACCAATGTGTGGTTTAATATAATTCCTTTCATGAAGTTTTCTTTATTTAAATGCCTCTTGATTCCCAAATTTATTCCAGCAAGCTAAAAAAATGAAATAAAAAAAAATCTATAGGAAAATGACCTACTTAGGTTGCAAAAGGTATTGTGAGATTCATTAGATCTTCCTCTGGTGAAGCCAGTATTAAAACCGTCTTTAGCTTCAATGGAGTAAGGTCAGGTCCTCACTCTGTATTGCATTATGCTTAGGTAGCCTTTGGTCACCAGATGCATGTGTCTGCCCATCTGACTGCTATAATTCCACTTTTAAACCACAGTGGGATGGAGAAAATCTTTGAAAAATCTATTTTCTTTTCAAGTGTTATGTTCTTTCAGGGCCAAGTTGGGAATGCCACAGTTCTTGAGCATAGAAGCCCAGAGCCTGCTGCGAGCCCTCTTCAAAAGGAACCCCTCCAACAGATTAGGTATGCGCATGCGTTAGGTTGGGACATTGGTTATATGTGCTCTGCCTTTTCAAGCGGTGGTCATTTCTCTCAATGCATCTTCCCTGATAGTTATTTTCTTCATTATGCAGCATTTTGCATTGCTTCCCAGAGCACATTGAACCTTGAGCTTAGTAAAGAAATTCACAAAGAGCACAGGCAACCCACTGGAATCTAAAACATTGTATCAGCTTGTATTCTGCTTTCTTTGGTGAAAAGGAAGAGTAAACCACCAGCATTTATGAAGGTTTAAGATAACTGCTGCAAATGATAATATAAAGAACTGAGAAACAGGTATCTTTCAAAACCAGTATGATTTAGCTGCGAATCTGAGGTGGGGAGCAAAATGCAGTCTCTCCCATTTTCAGATATGCTTTGATCACGTCTCATTCTGTTTACTGAGAGCATTTGCATAGGCTTTCTGCTTTACTATGCTAAATGTATTATCTTCTTTCTTATTAATGTGCTTTCACCCTTTGTTAATAAGCCTATTCAAATTGTGATAAACTTGCAGTATATATTGGATCATGTATTTTATGCCATCCATACCTTTGTTTGGGAGTTTTATTAAGAAATAAATTGTATTTGGTGAGGTCATGGACAATATCAGGTGCATGATTTTCATTGCAAATTTGTTCTTCAGTTTTTACATAGAAAAATAGATACAGTCATATCAAGTGAATCATATGAAGGTGATAACACTGTATTATTTTTCATTTAAAAATCATATCTACTTCTGTGAAAAATTTTGGAGGTTTCTTTTTTCCCCATATGCTTCATATTCTGCATTTTGGATAAACAAGGGAAGCATTTGCTTCTGAAGAAAAAGGATAAACTTTTCCTAAATACCTCTGTATGATTTTTTGTGACCTTAGGAGCAGGAATTGACTTTAGGAGCAGGAATTTAAACCTTCAGCTCTGTAACCTGTGGCATTAGAAGAAAGCTGATGGGTCATATTTAAATATGTGGATTACTGTTATTGCCATGTGTGGGAGTTTTGTCAGCTAATAAGTAACTTGCCTTTTAGAGGATGACATAGACTGGTTAAATATTGAGACTTGTGAAGAGCAATTTGCTGTTCTATTTTGCAACTGTTTACTCTTGTATGGTTATTTCAGATTGGAGACATAAAGTTAGAAGCAAAAAGCTGTAATGGGAAATGGCTTATTCTGAGATGTGGAATGAGCAAGAGATACAAGAGAGGTTTCTCCCTTTCCTTTATGCAGTACCTACGCTCACTTCTCAGGTATTGAAGGTGGTGTTACTGAAAGTGGTGCTGCTGAAGGTCTGCTGCATGGTGCTTTTGGTCCTCCGTGTAGCAGTCACAGCATTAACAGCCAGACAGGCAGCATAGTGTGAGGTGCTTGACAGCCCAATTCTGTCACCATCTGCATGAGCAATGGGTTCTTTAGCTTCTGACAGGCACACCTGTGTGTGCACACATGTGAAGGATGGACACTGCTCTGTGCCCTTGAGCATCTGCCCTTGCTTCAGGTGGAGCAGCATGTAGGCTGCTGCTGCTGCCCTCTGATCTATACTGAACATTGTTTAAGTGAATGGATGATGTTCTAGGAGAATGGATGTTTCCTGTGTGGCTACAGCAATTCAGCTGGAGCGCTTGCCTTACACAGGGGTCAGACTCAGTGGCTGAGCTGTTTTCCAAGAGAACCTGGTTCCTGAGCACAAGGACAGTATGGAGCAGGCTGCTTCTTGCTGTGATTGCTGGGCACAGCAGGAACTGACAGCCCTTGCTCCAAAGAGGGACCAGGGGGCAACCCAACCTGCCTTGGGGCTGGTCAGGCATGGGAGCCAGTTCCTCAGCATACTGCTGCAGCCCCTCTCTTCCCAGGGCAATGCCCACACAGCTCACAGAGGTAATGGCCTCCCATAGGTTTTACTTCTTGAGCTAAATGGTAGCTCTTGTAGTCTGATACACTGTACAGATGATAGTAGAAAACCAGATTTTCTCAGCAGGTTTCAATTGCTCTCAAGCAATTTGCTTGACATTAGAGGAAACTGGAGTCCTGGGATTTCTAGGTTTAATCTGTGTTGCAAAAAATAAGATGCTGCAGCAAATATAAACTTTTTCCTACTCCCTCCCTCTGTTCCTTTCTGCTGTTTCTTCCCTGTCTCTGTCTCTTGGTTTGTTTTTTGTTTGGGTTTTTTTGTTTGGGCCTTATTATTCTTATTCTCATTTTGTGGCTTCTCACAAGCTGTTATCCACCCATAATGGGGCTCCAGTGGACTCAGTGGGAGTTTCTGGATACCAATCCTTAAACAAAAAGCTTCTCACTAATAAGCAAAGTCGCTTAGTTTTAGCCATGACTATTCCAGCCCCCATATCATCTCTCTTTTAATGGAGAATTGCTAAGGGTCAAGATTTTAAACCTGAGGTTTATTGAAATACTGGGAAGTCTGGGAGAAATGAAGAGATTATTCATAACACAAACATCCAAGGAAATAAAATCTAAAAACCTAATCGAAAAATAGATCTTAACATTTCAGGAGCAGCAGTGGAAAGCTTCTGAAGGCTTTCTCTGTCTAATTGAGAATCAGCACACGGGATAATGAAAACAGACTTGCTGGTAATGAAAAAAAGCAATGTGTAAGTGGTTGGCCTAAATACTGAACAGAAGTCAGTAAAAAAAAAAAAGTCTGCTTGGACTTTGTGGGTTTTAGCTTTTTCTGGGAAAGGAATAATAGTCTGAGGTTAAAATAAAAGTAGGCTTAGACATCCTGTTTTGAAGAATCTTTGGAAAACTAATGAAGCGTGCTAAAATAAATGAAGCATATGGATCAAACACTTGTTTTCTGCCATTGTTTCAGAAGTTAGCAAATCTGGAAAGTGTATTTAGTTCCAAAATGTTTTTAGCACTGGCAAAAGGAAAGATCCCGAGCTTCCAAAATCATTTTATTCTGACTACTATGTTGCTTCTTGCCATTTTGATTTTGATATCTTAACAAACAGAAGTAGACTGATAATGTAGTCTAAAATTTTGCTTTGAAACTTGCTTTTGATTCTTTGGATTATTAGTGGAAAAAATGTTAGAGCTGAAGGGAGATACTCAGACAGGACATGGAAGGTATTTGGTAATCCAGTTTACCTGTTTCCACTTTGGGATCTGGTGCCCATATTAACAATTTAGAACAAATTTTTAAAGACTGAGAAGTCCTCCTTCCTTTAGCATCCCTTGTTATAAGCACTGTCCTTTTCCGAGCCTGTACACTCTGCTGTACAAATAGTCTGTGTAGAGCTAGTTTGGCACTATCACTCTGATGAAGTACAACAAATTTCAGGTTATCAACAAGCTTAATTTTAAATTCTTAAAAGAAACTAACTGGAATATCCAGGCAAGCAAGGAGTAAGCATCTCAGAAAGGAAATTGTACGGTGAAGGCATTAGTTTATTACATTGCAGGAATTTAGGCAAGGGACTAATTCTTGCTTGCCCTAAGGCCTGGATCTGCTCAGGTAGGTGAATAAATGTAAAGAATATCTCACTAACTCCCTATGCTGCTGAGTAATAGAAAGGTTCCAGAGACCTTATAATTGAGAAGCTTGGCCAAGAAAGTATAGAATAAAAGCCAAACAAATAGTCTTTATTTCCTTAATCCTTAATCTCAGAGAAGATGCATACTGCTTTGGCACATAGAAAGTATTATTCTTCAATTTTATAAGATGATGAATTTTAAAAAACAAGCTCCCCCACTACAGAGTGACTGCACATCTTTCTTGTAAGCCTTAGGAATGCATTTCGAAAAATCTAGCCCACTAAAACCATTCTGGGGCTGTGGGGGAAAAAAATAATTATTATCTGAAGCTAAAAATGTGGAAATGTTTTCTGCTCATTTTGAATAGCAAAATAATCAACTTCCAAATTTCATAGGTCTTCCTTCTTCCCATTGATACATTTCAATATATTTCCCCTTCAATATATTTTAATATATTTCACATTGTCCGTAATGATTCAACAATCAAAGCTAATTACAAACAAAACATTCTACGATTACTGCTTGCAGACATTTTTATTACAGGCATAAAACAATCTTAGATAATCAAGTTCTCACTTATTAGCATGGGGCTGTTTTATATAAATCCTTGCAGTCTATAATGTGTTTAAACTGGCAATTTGTTCTGAAAGCATTATTTATCTTCTTGGACCCTTGTGGGGTTGGGTAGTACATAAGAATATTTGCATGCAGTAGGTTTGATTGTGCTTATTATTCTTTACAGATACGTTTGATTACTAAAGTGAAATTACAAAAAAGCCCACCTGGAAACCTAGAGGAAGGTGAAAAGTTTGTGGCCATGTGGTGTGCCATTGTGTGTGGCACTGAAGCAGTTTGCTAAATGCCCATATCTATCCCATATCTGAAATGTCCATCCCCATGAAACAGTTGTGACCTCTACAGTGCTTCTCTTTTCTCTGTGAAAGCACACCTCTTTCCAGTACCACTTTAGAGTTTGCAGATGGTAGATGAATGACTGAAGCATGCTCAGCAAATCCAGAGAGATTCCAGCAGAAGCACTGGTGCCTAACCTCTCCCATGGACATCTGCAGCAGGGTCAGGGTTGCCCCTTGAGGCTCCCAGAGCTGTCTGTGAACATGCCCTGGGCCACCTCCCTGCTCCCAGTGGAGAGAACCCAGAACTACATGCTGCTGCCTATGGACACGGCGCACAGCCCAGAAGAGAGCTGTGGGCTATGCCATCAGGTCTCATGGCAAGGAAGATCAGGGAATAAAACCTGCAGGAAGCCCTGAACTTTCTCCTGGGTGTAAAACTGGTTGCTGGGAATCGAAAGTCTTTCACTCTGCAAAATTAAGCTATTGCCATGCTAAATCTCTTTCATACATTAAGCTAACCAGAGATGGAGTCAAGCCCTGGCACTCAGATGTGTTTCTTCTGTGCCAAAGGTCTGAGTGGTCCCAAGTGCACAATGCCAATTTTTCAAACAAGTGCCTGTCAACTGCAAGCTGCATTTCTTACTGGACACTGCAGTCCCCCACTAAGAGAAGTAGCTATGGGTGGGATTTGCCTGGGTCCTGATTTCTGTGGTTTTGTGGGGAAAAAGAACAGCAACAGTAGAAAAAAGTGTGCCTTTCAAAGAGAGAGCCTGAAAGAGGCAGGTCATTCCCATCACACAGTAATGCATCCATAAACCCACAAAAGAAGGGAAAAGGAAACGATAGGGAAGGGACAGAGCAGAGCAGATTGAATGCCTTAGCAATTATCCTTAGACTAGGGAATGCTACCAGTAGCTTACAGTGTCTGTGGCATTTATCCCAATCCTTCAAAATCAGTTTGGCACTTGCTCTCTGCTACATAAGGATGAAACTCATCTACTGCACAATACAAAGTTTCCAGTCACCACTACTGAAAACAGACATTTTTCACAGATATTTCTGCCCTGAGGAGTTGCTTAATGTAATTCTCCTTAGAGCAATTGTGTCAGCTTCATGTTTTTGTTGGCATTGTTAAATCAGAATGATTCTGCCAATGGAATATAGCGCAGACTTCAGACTGTGCATTGAAAAAATATGCTAGAGAAGGCACAGAACAAGTTTCATTGCTATCTTAGTATTTTCTTGTGCAGTACCCATGAGCCATAAACTATTGCCTAAAGAAGAATAAGAATAGGGTAAGCAAATGTTTTAATGTCAAGCAAGAGGTTTCCTGAACCTTTTATGGTTTGTCAATGAATTCCACATTACACAACTATCTGCTGCCTGGGGAAACATCTCTTAAGTTGTTCTGAACCTGATTCCTCCTAGCATCATAAAATGAACTCTTGTAAACCCTCAGTCATCTGTTTCCAGGTTGCTAAGTCCTGGCCTACTCAGCCATTCCATGCCATTACTTGTTGTCCTTCTGTGATTTTTAATTTTCATACCTTTAATAAGTATACCCTTTTATAGCTGAGGATGTCAGCTACATTCTGTACTTCAGTTATAGGTGTACAACAGACATAGTAACAATGTAATATGTTATACCTTTTGTTATCTCTTCTCCTTCTAAAATACGATTTCATATTATGTTTGCCTGGAACTGTCTGTCCATCAAACCTCAATCCTCAGTGGGACTGATCACTTCCAAGTACATGATTTTGTATGGCAGGTTAGAACTGTATATCCTCATGTGCGTTACTTACATTTGTCTATATGGGAGGATTACGAGGATGGGGAAGTGAGAAGAGCATGCCTTTTGTGTTATTATCCAGCAAGCCTGACAGACAATCCTGTATGTTATGTTCGCAGGGTGTTTGCTTTTTGTATCCATTTGTCAGTGACTGTTAAGCAGGCTGTAGGAAGCTGGTCCTGATCAGTGCGTTTTGGCAATCAGTAATGTCTTGTCTGCAAAGGGAGCAGATGTCACATTTTACAAAAGCTTGAGTTGATAGGACCTTTCTAAAGCTGCTTGTAACGTTGATCTTCAGAAAGCACTAATACTGCATATAAAAAGCTGAGTCCTCTGAGGTGCTAAGTGGCTTTTGCAAGGTGTTTATGAATCCCAAATCTTTTTAGTAATCAAGGATGCTCAGCATTCTTGTAAAGAAGTGCTGAGTACCTTTCAGGAACTGTTTCCAAAATTGCAGTGCAAAGCCTTTGCTTCCAGGTGCTATTTCTCCTATTGGAAACTGAAAGGTGCTGCTAATAAAATCAAATCAGCCCCCAAGATGGCATGATAAATCATCTCTGGCAGTTGTTTAATTATTACTGAACACCTGTTGGTTTTTGAGATGCCACTGAAGCACGTAAATTGAGATAAATGAATAAAAAAAGCAATCATCAATGAAGACATAAGGTAAAAGTAATGAAGGAATTAGATTCATTACCAGATTTCAGAAGTTTCCCTGAATTTCCTGCAGTAGTATAATAGAAATTCATCACTGTGTTGATTCTGGTACTCACACAGATTTGAAGATGGTATTTGAAAAGGGGGAACCTAAAACCCTGATTTGCCTCAAATCATGGGAGCTTCTTGGTATTTTGAGTCTGACCTTATTTGTAGTGCAGCTTTCTCTGCCCATGGAGTACAGGTAATTAGACAAGACTTGAAAGTCATTGTGGATAGAAGATCTGATGCTGGTGGCAAGGAGCAGCAGTAACCTTACCATAAGATCAGAATATCTTGAACCCTCTCATGGCCTCACTAGTGCATGTGCTGTGCTGCAGCTGACTGTCTCATCTGAAGCCTGAGGAGACCAGCTATTCGGCCTTGGCACCGGCCTCAATTGGAGAAAAGTAAAAATTCCTCAGCCATCAGATGTTTGTTAATGAAGTGCTCTTGTCTGTATTTATGGTAGTTCACACTGTTATGACAGTTGCACTGTTCAGGGTTTCTTGACTAGAAGTAATGTTTACATGGTGACGTCAGCTTCATTAGAAGAAAAGAGGGGATGGGGAGGAAGGCTTGGGAAGAGACGTAATGCAGGACTCTTCTAAGCATGACTTCATTTTGATTCTTTCATTCTCTTGTCAGGTGCTGGATTTGATGGAGTGGAAGAAATTAAACGGCACCCTTTCTTTGTTACTATAGACTGGAATGTAAGTGCAGAAGCTTTTTTTTATTATTATTATTTTTCTTAGATAATTTTTTAAGACAAAATGCTTAGAAGAAAAGATTAAATGAACTCTAACACAGAGAACCTGGTAGCTAGAGCCTTTTAAGTGGGCACTCATGTCTCTGTCATACATATTCAATATCTTTTCCAATCTAAATGAATCTATGATTCTATATATACATTCATTCACATTCCCACAAATGAAAGAAATAGAAATCTGCTTTCAGCATTGCCAGTTTTATCTAACTGCTTGTCTCTCTTTTGTCTGATGGTCTGGCTTATCGTGGTACTACCTGAGGCTATTTACAGCCTTCTGCAGAATAATTTCCACATTCAGTTCTAATAAACTGGATTCATTGATTGTGGGAGCTGGACTGGAGTGAAAATGAGCAGCCTTAAATGAAAGAATTCCTGTAATATTTCAGTTGCAAAAGAAAAGGGCTGATATTGGGAGAAATACTCTAAGGAGAAGCAGTCTCATGCTCTAGGTCACTCCATCTTTCTGCTTTTAGGTTCCATATTGAAATGCTTGTCTCTTCTCACTGAGTTGGCCAAGCTGAACTAAAGGCTAGGTTTATCTGCCTGATATCAAGGACCTCCTGGAATCCTTTTCTTTCTTGGAATTATTCAGAGAAGCCCCAGGTCTGCTCTTACATGTCTACTGACAGTACCTCTAAGGGGCTTCAAAACTTCCAGGCTCACACTTTTCCCCACACAGAGAATAGTGATACTGGGACTGTATGTATCTGTAGAACTGGTACAGCAGGCTGTACAGCAAGTTGCATTGCTTTATGCTTGGGGGGG
>NDXB01006614.1:36606-99611 GCA_002631895.1 Agapornis roseicollis | reverse complement strand
GTGTTGTTGTTGGGGGGGGGGGGGGGGGGATTCATAAGTCTTCCAACCATATAGGTTTGTCATTTTTGGCCTAAATGACCATAGGACAGGATCTGGCCCTTCCACTCTAGAGCGATGAAAGCTACAGAAAAGCACAGAATAGTGATTTCATATCACTGATTCAAATATCACAAGTCAACCAGCCAGAACAGGGAACAGCAATTCCTCTTACAAATGGTTGATGTTTTATTGAGGTGAGTCATTCATTTAACATCAGCACTCAAAATTGGAACAGCAAACATTTGATCAAATGTAACATGGGTCAAATAAGACACGTTGAACATGATTAACAGAATGGTAAACAAGGATTTATTTTATTGCTATCAGCTACAGCTCATGAAGCTGGAGGTAGAGATTAGCTAAGTGTTAGATTTAGACTTGCAACATATAAATCCTTCTCACTTTTTCAGCATCATATTTGTTTAGATCAATTTATTTTTAGACAAACTTGGAGGCAAACACTTTGTTCTTGATCTGGACATCTGCCAGTGCATCAGAGCTCCTGTTTGCCGCATCCTCTAGAATTTTCAAGTTTAGTTTCTTCTGACCTTTGTTATAGTATTGTTATGTGTCTTTAATATTTGATCTGAATTCACTCATGAATGCTAGTGTAACAACTTACACTGATGCAGGTCTCACTATAAATTCTTGTAAAGCAGCATGAATGTATGCGACAGAGCCATTCTCAAAGTGCTGCCCAGGGCTTTAGAATAAAGCCAGTTCCTCTGTGAAAGAACATTTTGTGGTGCTTAGGTGGGTTTTGAAAGGTCCACAGAATCATTCATCTGGGGAAAACTCATGAATCTAATCTGAATTGCATGACTCAAGCATGTTAAGAGATGATCAATGAAAGTGGAGTTTGAGATTTTCCTTTATGATCCAACTGACTTTCAGTCCCATTACACATTTCTGAATTTTTGATTCTCTTTCTTCTGCTTCTTACTAATCATGCGATTCTGTCTAAAGACTTTATAGATATTAAAAGTTTAAGTAAAGAGGAAAAAATAGAGAAACCTGAAGAGTAGGGTTCTTTATTATTATGACTATGATTAATAATAGTAGTCTTAGTATTATTTTCTATATTCCTCTGGTATCTCCACAGTCTTCAGCTTTGCAATTAAAATACAGGTCAGGTGCATGCATCTTAACATAATAAAGACACTGGAACAGTAGGAGGATTTCTGCTTCTTCTATGGTTGTTAGTGAAGCAGCTCAGTAACTCACCACGGAGAAACGAGTCTCTGCATCTTGCAAAGGTTTTCAGCAAAGTCAGTTCTGCTCTGAGACTCCTGAAGACCACCTTCTCTCATGATGATTGGTGACTGTTTCAAGCTCAGTTGTTTAAGGAACAATTTCATGCCTGTTTTATGGAAATTATACAGTCCTCCATCATTTGAAAAAGTTTTTATGGACATGTTAGGAAAATATCTACCATGAAGAAGGTAGGTATGCTTGAACATGATTTAGAGCTAGAGGGAAAGGTGTATTTAATTGCTCTTTGATGTTATCTAGCCCTCTCGAGTTTGCTGTAAAATGTAGCTGTAAATATCCATTTTAATCCAACATAATTAGTGCTGCTGCACTCTTTTAGAGACAGACAGATCATTATTACACAGATCAGCTATCATCTTTGTAATGTATTTTTTCATTTAGTCCTAATTTTACTATCACTCATGGAGATCTTGGGAGGCTTATCTAGCTAGAGCAGTAGCACTGTATGCATTTCAGAGCAGTGTGGGTCAGCCTGGCCCTGAGCTGAAGCCAGCACTTTGCTTTAGAATGATCACCCAATCAACTGTTAACATGTTCTCTATGGGCAGAAACAAAGCAGGGTCAGAGAACAAAAATGGGTCAGGCACAGATGTTCAGCACTGATCTCTGTACAACTGCAGGAAAAGAGCCCCTGATGCCCTCATTTTATTCTCCTATCACATATATATAGAATCTCTCACATCAATTTGCCGGCAGTCAGCAAGCAACATTCTTAAGGCAGGACGTGAATGTTGGTTTATTTTACACCTTGGTAATATAAAGACCTGAAAGCAAGAGGCAAGCTCTGTTGCAGAGCTTCTGTACTACCTTGGCAGCTATGATAGACAGGACTACTGCAACTGACAGCATAGAAACTTTCAGCAGCTGTAGTAAAATGATTTTCTATCAAAAGCCCCCTTAATACAAAAGGTCAGAATGGGTTAGCATCCTCTAGGAACCCAGTGTGAAATGGGTGGGGTTTTAAGCAAGATTTTTGCTACAACAGTGATGATAACCAGGAGAAAACTCCCAAGTTGCTTCATCTAGTTTTAAAAAGAGATTGCAAACAGAAATGAGTGAGCTGGTTCCTTCCAAGCTGTGTGTGAAGTCTAGTTGCAGCAATGAAACCATTTCAGTCACAGACAGTAATGTATAAATTGGACCTTCATTTCAGAGTCCTGTCAGAACTGTTCCCATGAGTCTGGGATTGGGGCTTGGTTATTATCTTTGCTGCTGGAGTTTACCTGTTGGAGCAGTCATTTCCCACTTGTTTCCCATCCTTCACTGCCTTCAAACAGATGCAGACAGACAGTGTCTGGTTTGGATGAAGGCAGCAAACACAGTGGAAACAATATATGCAGTGAATAAAAGCCACCTGTTATAATGCTGCAGATGCTCCTGCCAGGCACAACTGTGCTGACGCACATGACCACTGCACACAGAGGCAATGGGTACAATCCTGAAAAACATGAGTGTGGCCAGAGAACAGCCATCCTCCTCCCGTCCTTTCCCAGATGCTCTTCCCACGTTCCATGGTGCCATTATTCAGCACAAATCTCCAGCCATCCTAGGTTAAACTTCTGATGTATAGAATCATAGAATAGTTAGGGTTGGAAAGGACCTTAAGATCATCTAGTTTCAACCCCCCTGCCATAAGCAGGGACACCTCACACTAAACCATGCCACCCAAGGCTTCATCCAACCTGGCCTTGAATGAAGAGCCCCTCCCCAGCATCCCTATAGGCCCCCTTCAGATACTGGAAAGCTGCTATGTATAAGTAGAACTAGATGAACAGTGAACTGACAGAGATTTTATGCCCAAACTGAAACTGTGGCATAAGCAATTATCTGTAAGAGTCTTGGTTTTACAGCTATTGTCACCACTAACAAAATTCTAAATTCCCCCTTCCCAGGGTGAAAAATAGATAAAGCTTTCTGCAGGTATCAGTCTTACTGCTCTAAGGCATTTAATAGGCACTGTGACACAAATTCAATAGATCCTTTGTTAAGTGAATGGACTGTCTTTCATGATTAAGCCTGGGGTTTACAGGAAAAAGATTAAATGACCAGCTCCTTCTGAGTTTTACCTGCTTACTACCTTTGCACCCCCCTTTATCCCTTAGACAAGCAGACTCAAACCGAGTTGACCTCAGATAATTTTTGTCATTGGTTCTGAGAAAGCATATCTTCTTTCCAAGTCGTGCATAAAGCTTTTCCGTCTTTTCACTGGAAATGAAAAATGAAATCCCTTTTTGCAGTCAGAGGAGTGGCCTATAAACAGTATTTTTTGTTTAGATGACAGGCTGAATTGGAACTATAGCAAATAATATGCTAGACAATCAACTGTCGGATACAGCTGAGGGGGAAGAAAATGAGTTCAAGTTCAATTTCCTTCAATATTAACCTGAGATCAGACAAAACTGAAAACATCAATTATTTAATTGCATATTTTACCAACAGCAAAATAAAGTGATCCCAAGGTCTGAATTCTGCTAGCTTTTCTATCATTTGCAGGGAATAACACTGAGTCATTAATCTAGGAAAGGACAAACATTTTAGAAGGTAGTTCATCCTTTTGTCTATTTATTGGATTTTCCATGACAGGTATATGTATCAAGGGAGTATATTCCACACTACAAGTGCGTCACTGTACAGGGTAGCATTTCTATTTCCAGAAGGTGTCTGAGGTGTAATTCAATTCTTCATCAAAGAAACTCAGTTGAGGAAATGACTAAATAGCTTTTAATTAAATTAAACCATTTTCTTTTTCTTGATATTTGCCAGACACATACATGTACAGGGCATTTACACCTCTGGGTTTTTCTAGAAGTGCATTTTTTAAAAGATGATGAAAAATTAACTGCTATAAATAGCAAGAGACAGCTGCATGTTATAGCTTTTTGTTATTAGTCTCCCTGGTGTATTACTTGAGTCCCAGTTGAATAGGTGTTCAGATGGAAATTAGATTATGGATCTGGCAATGTACATTAAGAAAGGGTCATTGTTACCTGGGAGGAAATTATATATGTGTGTCGTCCCCCCCAAGTGTTTTGTCCCAAATCAGAAAGGAAGCTGACAGAAGCTCACACTGCTATAGAACTGTTCTAGTTAATTTATAGGTACTTATTAATCTGAAGGTACTGATTATCAAAGTCTGAGAAGGATGTGAAGGGTTGATAAGTAGACAGAAGCATGTATATATATCCAGGTGTGAATATCTGAATCAGTACTTTCACACTTTGGAGTTCATCCCCCTCATTCTGTGGATTATGTGCTCGCTCTTCACAGCCTCTGGAGCCAACAGCTGTGCATGATACACAGTGATTTCTGATACCTGCCAGTCACCTTTTTCTGTGATAAATCAATGCTGTGGCCAGATTAAAAATACGGGTATGGGATGTGGGCATTAATCTTTACTGGGAAAGAGAGGGAATTTACATTCTTAATAAAACAGTAAGAGAAAAGGAATGTTTTTCTCCTTTATGCATGTGGAAACAATGTAAAAGAAAAAGGATCTTCAGCTTCTTATACCCATGCAAAATAACAGAAATATAATAATCTTATGCACCCAACCTGAAATTTAAATGTTCCAGTTAATACTAACGTATCCAAAGTCTCTTTTGAATGTCTAACAAGATGCCTCTAAATAATAATTTGGATAAGAAAACTGTGATTTAAGCTGGGATAGCTGGGACCCTGTTCCCATTCAAATAGGTGGTGGAACTACCAGTGACTTCTGCATATAGAGCCAGGATTACTGTGATTTGAGATGTACATAATTATTTCAATTTTACTAGAAGTTATGTGACAGCCTGATAGAAATGGCCAAAACCAAGATTTGATTGATTTGGTTTCTATTGGAAGAGATCAAGGTGATACATCAGCCCCAAATTACTTTGGGCCCACGATACAAGATAATAGGTTAATACATTTCACCTATAGATTCTTGGAAAATCCAGAAGGTTCTCAAATCCTGCACAAGATTTATTCCTTGTGTGTGCAGAAGACAACAGCTGTAACCCTTACTGTTTTTTAGATCAGCTTGTGACACATCATGTTTTGCAGTCTACAGGATGTGGGGTTTTAAAGGAAGAGCATAATGCCTGCAGCAAGCCTTCATGTTTAACTGTATTGGACTGCCCTGTGGTTTAGTGTGCTTCAGTGAACTGGCTTTGATTACAGTGCTTCACTCAGAAAAATGGAGCCAGTATGTGACGGGAAAGCCCATCGAAGACATTGCTCTTCTTCTTGTTCCTCAAAGATTTAATTTTTCCTGATTTAAATTAGGAAGACTTAATTTTTATTATTTTAATAGTTACCAGATTCAACAGCTTGGGGGGAGGGGGAAGAAATATATTTTAGTCAGTTTACCTTTTGCTGTTCCTAATTGCCTAGTCAGAAATAATTTCTATCACAAGTGAAAAAGGAAATGGAAAAGGGAGTCATCCAGGTTGCACTCAGAGGAGGTGCCTTGCACTCACACAAGCAACTTCTCTGTCTGCATCACCTCCCAGCAAGCAAATTTCTGATTACACATCTTTAGGTGGCCTGTGACTCATGATGAATCTTAAATCCCTCCCTAGTAGAGGAGGATGTGGGTTCGGGATTCAAAATACAAATGTAGCTCCAATAGCACTTAAGAAACTACAGATGGGGATAGGAATTAAGAGGCCAGAGAGAATATGGTTACGATAATCGAAAGAGAGTGGAGTTCCTGAATGATGGACAACTCTAAACATTCTCCACTTTTTGGACCTCACAGGATGAGGGGTGCATTTAACTTAAGGAGGAAGCATGTGCATGTGACCATATTGCTTTCTGTAGTAGAAGCACTGCAGTTGTGAATTAAGACGAATAAAGGGAAGCTGGAAGCAAACAGCTTTCTCAAGGTGAAATCCTAGCAACAGAAAAACCTTCAATAGGTGCTGAGTTCTCCTTTAAAGTTCTGTGCAGACAGAAAAAGATATATGTTAATTACTAGGTTGATACTTTACAGCTGATGAGTGACACTTCCTGCTGAAGTTTGCAATTGGGTTTTAATTATTTGGAAGATTGGCTTTCCATTCTGGCTCACAGCATTTATTTGTCTGTTTTTCTCTCAGAAGATATGTAGCAGTTTTAGGCAAACAGGAACTTTTTATGGTGAAATGGCCATTAATTATTACAGAATCATTTCCAGCCTCACCGTTCCACTTTTCCAAGGAATCATAATTCAACCACAAACATATCATTTATGCTATTATTATGCTGTAGGATGTTTTGCCTCAAGATCCTTTATCAATGCAAAATCAAATTCCATTTATATTGATGTGTATATATCTTCAGCTTGACCACATGCTTTATATTATAGAAGTTAATTCACCAGAAAACCCACAGTTAAGAAGATTCTTCCTGCATGCAAAGAGCTGGACATGCATGTATTAATCTCCATTAAATATTTTGAAAAATCAGCTCATTATGAAGTTTTAAGAGCTAACCTGAAAATACATATTACAGTCATAAAATAGAGCTATCCAGCTCTTACCATGACTTAGAAGCTTGCATGAAATGTATTTATGCTCAGACATGTTAATTATTGGGTGCTGTCTATGGCAACTAACTCAGCCCTTTGAAACCTGAGAACAGAAGTGCTGGTAGAAGGGAAATGCAGTCTAGGGACTGCAACATGGGGAACAGCATCAAACTGGAGCTGTACTCCTCATGCCACCATCGACATGGTTTTAGCCATTTCAAGCAGAGATGATGCAGAGGTCATTGAAATCATTAGGACTCTTTCCATTAACCTCTGCAGGCTTTGGATCAGATCCAGATGTGCTGCACCACAATTTGTTCATCCCCAGTGTGTGTGCGCGCGCGCGCAAAAAGCACAGGGCAGCAATTTCTTAAAGGTTACTAAGGGGGAGGAAAGAGGCAGCGAAGTCCCTGGTAATAAAGGCAGTATATTAGCATGTGTATAGAGACTGTTACTTATGTGATCCCCTTTATGTCCCCTCACTTGCTAGCACAAACTCACACACAGTGAGTTTGTCACACACCGTGCTTGCCTCTTATGTACCTCCCTCTCTTCCTTACTTTTTTTTTTAGTGGTTTTGCTCCTTGCTCAAGCCATGTTTAGGCCTTCAATATGTTTCCCTCCCTCCATCCACAGTGCTTTCTTTCTAACATCTTTTGATGGGAATCCTCATCTCTAAGCACCTTCCCTTTTACCAGATATGCCAAAAGAACAAGTCCCTTGTTTACCTTATAATCACCAGGCAGCCAGGCCTGTTGCTCAGCTCAGTCTGGCAGGGTGTCAAACATATTGCTAGTTCTTAACAAATAATAAACGCTAAAACAGGCACTGCTTCCTAGCGGTTCTTTGTGTTCATTGCTGTTGCTGCACTGCTGAAGTAACCCAGGCACAGATTCCTAGTGTTACCTTTGCATGTTCCAGTCCTGCTGTTAAGACCAATGAATTTTCAGATGCTCCAGGTGGAATGTGTGCCAGTCTATGGACTAAATTTTTACCACAAACACCCGTGTTTATATTCTGGATTCCAGTAACTAAAAAGTGCACATGTTTTAAGCTGACTAGTCAAGCAGGAGCCAGAGCTACAGATACATCATCCTTTTCTGTGGGTTCTGCAAGGATAGCATAGAGCTGAGAGAGGCCACTCTAAACAAGGCAGGGGAGCCTATTTGGAGATGCTGAAGGTTTACAGACTGTTGTTGGTTGTTATCTGTTCTCCTCCTCCCAGAAACTATACAGGAAAGAAATCAAGCCACCTTTCAAGCCTGCAGTGGGACGGCCAGAAGACACCTTTCATTTTGATCCAGAGTTCACATCTCGGACCCCCACAGGTTAGTAAGTTGGAGCATCTTTCAGTGAGTAAATTCATTCTCCTTTCACCTGCCCATTCCAAAAAGGTGTGAAAGTCTGATCACCTGTGGGATTGCTGGGGTTTGCAATACCCAACAGGAAGCCAAGACTGTTTCTCACTTCCAAGAAAAGAAGCTTATAAGCATTTCACCAATTTCACATTAATTTGTCTTTCGGAAGGACAGATTTCACATTTTTAATAGGAAAAATAACCATTGATTTGCTATTTTATTACTCTTATTATTGGTTACATTAGCTGAATTTACTACTACAAATTACCTCAGCTTCAAGGAACTTTGCATCTCTGAAAGTTAGTATATAATTATATACTCCATGGATGTTTTCTTTAACTGTGAAATCCCATGGACTATGGACTGTTGGAATTTAATTCATGGTTAACAATAGTGAATAATTGTCAAGTTCTCAAATGAGCAGAGTTGTGCCAACAGAAAATACAGCAATATTTAGAAAATCCTGCAGGGAGAAAATCCTTGCAGTCACACCTATAATTTCTGTTTCCTAACAGGAACATCACATTTTGTGCACCCTGTATATATATATATATATATATATACACATATGAAGGTGGTTGTTGCACAAAACATCTTTCCACTCTTTTAGATGAAAGCAAGAGTATCAATAACCCTAGAGTAGTAATCCCAGTGATAATGTTTCCTATTGCTAGGTATGGATAAGCTAAATTACATTTCTTCCTGTGATTCTTATGTAAAAAATGTATTTATACGTTCTAAAATGTAAACATTTAATTAGTTGTTGCTTGTACAACAGTTTGAGACTAGTAAGTGCTGCAAATTTCATATGTATTGTGATTGCCCCAGAACTGTTGCAGTAAGAGTAAAAGATCTGAGCTTTCATTATGAAAACACCAATATTATACAACATGAATCAGAGCTGAGATTCCCTGTAGTTTTTGTTCAGGCTCATCAAGACCTTCAGCTTTTTTCTTAAAACTAGCCCAAACCTCCAAGCTGGCTCAAAAATCCTTTCATGGGATATGAAATAGTTGTACCTACTCAGAATCTTTTATCAGTCTTTGTTCCTAGTTTTTTTGGCAAGGATGTGCTGACTTGCACAAGCTGTAAACATGTTGCACTCTGGGTCTAGCTGGAACATCCACCTGCCCCCAGTATATGTTAGTCATATTCTGATATTCCTATCACACTGCATGGAAACAAATTATCTTTGGATGCCAGATATTTCACGCTGTTGATTTTAGCTTTAATTCAGATTTCAGAGGAATTCATTTCTCATATGGAGACTGCACATTATTCTGATGAGAGAAGTGCAGACTGGTGCTGCCCTGGAAGGTCTCAGAGGAGCACTGAGAGTTTAGATTGCTTTGGAAGCTCACACTTCATTGGTTGTATTGGCATGAAAACTCTTGTACTTCATGCATGTGGTAATGCCCAGGGTTATGTTTTACACTTCGCATGTTACTGCTGTTGCCTAATTCTGTTTGATAACTCATGCAAGAAACTTACTTTGAAGATTTCTCTATGGGTTGGTGGCTGGGGTGGGGAGATGGCCTGCTTCAATTCTGTTTTATGTTATTATGGAAAGTAGTCTGAAAGTCAACCCCTGTTGTTTCAATACCTTCACACTTCCAGAGCAATAGAAAAGCCCTTGAAGACTGGCAGCATATTTTGCAGCCCCTGATGTTAACTGGTTGGGTTAGCCAGAATGGAAGAGCATCAAAAATGTGTTTAATACTGGCTCACACTGCCACTGCAATCAAACAAGAACCTTTTCTATTTTGCATTTTTTGTCATGACATAGGTCCCATACAGACTTACCCTGTTGCTGAGAATGTACCCAGACAGAAAACACTGTAATAATTCCTGTTTCCTGATGATAATGCAGTTGTGTTTTAAGCAGCTCCTAAAGCTGCACCAGAAGGCCCCTATAAGACCAAAACCCACCAAAAACTTGATATGAAGGTGAATTATATTCATGTATATCTGCTGGTTTAGCAGCATCTTCTGTTAACTGGCAGGTGTGATTTTCCCTTTATGATATTTTGTGCAGCTTATGAGGCCATTTTCATTCTTCTCCTACAGATTCTCCAGGTGTTCCTCCAAGTGCCAATGCTCATCACCTTTTCAGAGGGTTCAGTTTTGTTGCCTCTAACTTGGTGCAGGAACCTGCACAGCAAGATGTACACAAAATCACCGTTCACCCAATTGTGCAGGTAGTGATGCTGATGTTACACTTCCCACTTGATGGGCAGATACGTATGTGCATAGTGTATTTAAACTGCCTCAGCATTCTCACTGGTATTTCACAGCCACCCAGTGTAGGTAGGAGGTGTTTACATGCATCATGTAGGAGATGTAGGAGAATGAGAATTTTTAACCAAAGGCTTTCATCTTTAACTTCATGATCTCCACAAGCTTTACAAAGGAAATAGAAATCACGCCATATCACAACTGAAATTACCTGAAACACTATTCCACTTGTGTACTAGGTAGGTAATGTGTTGCTCTTTCAGTGAATATATGTCATTCTCAACAATTTTGGATTATATGACACGGTCTGTGTTGGCAAAGAGAGGCCTTATGAATTATTGCTGTAGGCTCCCACAGACACTGAGCCCAAGCTCCTGGATGTAAGAGGCCATGTTCCTATTGCAATTGCACAAGAGCCTGACTGTACACACATAACCTGGATCAGCTTGATGGGGGAAGGACTCTTGCCAGACACTTGGTTCTTTGCTGCCTTTCCCCCACAACTCTGTTTCCAGTTATTGCAATTTAAACCAGAATAAATTGCTACACATCAGAGGAACAGTGAACAAAGAATGGGGCTGATTAAAGATGCAGCAGATTTTCCTGCAAGGAAAAAGTTCCTCTCCTACCCACAGCCAGAGCTGTACATGCCTCAAGGGGGGGAGGAGGGCCTGCTTCCAGTTTTCATAGGTTTTCATAATTTTCCTCCATATTCTAATAATCTGCACTGGAATGTGTCATATTCTTAAAGATTCCCTGATGCAACAATAAGGGAAATGTTACCCAAGCAATCACATACCACAATTTTTACATATATACCTGTGGTTTGCTTTGGAAAAATGTATTGAATGTTAACACATACATCTCTTACAATACGTACTTCACTAGTGAGATTACATTTTTAGCCAGAGGATCCTAGAAGATTTTTAGAGTTCCTGGTCAGTTTTTGAGTCCTGGGATAGAATTTGCAGCAAGGCCTCAGATTTGGGTTTCACCATCTTAACCAATCCATCTACCCAGATGTTTTTGAAAGGTCTTTGAAATAATGATGCCATAATCCATTCTGTACCTTTCAGTAAATAAAATTAGACGTTTTTAAGTATTTTCTTACCAGTTTCACTAGTAATGTGTTTTCTTAAATCAGGTTGGCTTAAAATAGTAACTTTTCTGTCACACAAAAGAACTAATAAAATGTATTCTGGACAAGGCCTCCAGTGATCTGGAGGCACATCCCATAAGTGAGGTACCTGATTTAAAGTCTGTGAAGTTACTAGTGATTATAAGTCATCTGGCCCCTCAGTAATTAGAAATAAGTTTATATTGTCAGGATATGTGTGTTTTTCAAGGGATTTGGGCCCACAGTTTCCTGTGAATTTCTAAAGGAAATGGTTGTCTACATTCCATAAATAGTTTAAAAAATCACTGCTTTTTTGTCATTACTTCTATATGGACAATTCCATCTTACACACTGGAAAAACATAAATGGGAGGGACACACTTGTTTAAGTAAAGAGCTTCAGTTTTTTAACTGGACTTAGAAACTAACTGCTACGGACAAGTGAGCTCAGTGAATGAGATGAGATCAAGCATTTCTTTTACTAAGACAAGGTTAGTCCTTGCATTTAAATACCTATTTCCTCATTACCTTGTTTATTTTCTCTTCCCTTATAGCAGCTACATGGGAACAACATTCACTTTACAGATGGATATGAGATCAAGGAGGACATAGGAATTGGCTCCTATTCAGTGTGCAAGAGATGTGTTCATAAAGCTACAGAAACAGAGTTTGCAGTGAAGGTAAGAAAGCCTTCTGGTAGATGCTAGAAATGTGGTTGAGACTGCTCTGTCAGCAGTGTGGTCAGTGGGCGTTTTGTTAGCTTATTTCTTGTTGGGGGGTGTTGCTTGGGGTTTCTTTCTCTTTTAGAAGATGACAAGTTTCCTCAAAAGCTTTATATTATTTCTCACATGTTAACCTCATCAAGTAAAATTCCTGGATGGAAAAAAAACCTTTACAGTCTTGCATGGAAATTCTTCTAATCATTTCAGCCATGCTCCTTGCAAACTAGATAAGATTCTTAACAGGCCCTATGCTGAATCATCATAAATAAACAAAATAACATATAAAATGATTGCAAATTTGAAATAACATTTTATTCTTCTTTCTAAAGTTATTTAGTTATGACATCTTTTATTGTAATCAGACAGATTTGTCAGTGAAGACCATGATCACCTTGGGTGACATGGTTTAGTGTGAGGTGTCCCTGCTCATGGCAGGGGGTTTGGAACTTTATAATCTTAAGGTCCTTTCCAACCCTATTCTATGATTCTATGATATTAAAGACAAGTCAGTGAACTTCAGACTTGGTCAAGTCCACATAAAACAGGGTTACTGCAGTCACAGAGGCGAGGAAGCTGCTATGTGGCAGCATTTTTCTAATAGGGAAGAACTTCCATAGAACTGCTCTGGAAGGTCATGCTCAGAGGACTAGGTCACAATCTCTGATAAATGATATTGAATAAACAGTATGCAGCTATTACAGAGGGCAGAACAGACCGGTGTATGTGGCAAGTGGTTTTGAGGTTACAGCTAGTTCCAAATATTTAATTTTCTTTAAGAAAAAAGCTCAGCAATTAAGACACTCATATGTTTGAAAAGTATGTCCTATTTCTGCTCTTGTACCAAAAAGAGACAAGATTGGATTAAATGAGAAATTAATATAATGAATTTGAAAAGTCATGGACAGTTAAGGTAGATCCTTTCATTCTGTATTCATTCCATTTCATTGGAAAAGATTGTGTAAATGAGCTTAAAACAAAAAGTAGCTCCTTGAAATCAGTACCTAAAGAAATGTATTTACTGAACTTGCAATAAATGAGGAATTCTGACCAGCTACCCTCCACGAAGGTCCATTAAAGTTTTAGTGTCCCAGGGTGGCCACAAAAATCTGGAAGTGACTAATAGCTGACAATCTCTTGATGTCACTCTTCAAATAAGGATTCATTTTTCTAGGCTACACCATAATTAGGAGCATGGACCTACCCAGCAGGTCCGTGGGTTTGCACATGAGCATGCTACGACTTTAGTTTCTAATGAATGGAAAAATACGTTTTCCACTGTTGAGGTCATTTGTCAACAGATGGCATTATGTTATAGTAGGTAGGAGTTGTGTGTAATTAAATTATATCTGTGTTGACAATGTATATTAAATTAAAATAATAACTTTAATATTTTATTTGTATTGAGTATTGCTGACAGTTTTATCAGTGTAATACAGCCAGTGTGAAACCAAAATAAAAAGACTTCAGGCCTCATAGATGTCTGAGTGCCTGAATACAAGAGGGTCCAGCACCTACTCAGTAGCTGAGGGCTTGGAGTACCTCAGAGGATCTAGAGCAAACTCAACACATGGAGGCACTTAGAACTCCAGAAGAGTTTAATATTTTAATTGCTAGGTTTATGCTTTTTCCCACTTTTATTAATCTTTCCTCTTTTTATTCCTTTCTTCCTCCACTTCTTACAGCTCTCTTCTTGTCATGCCAATATGTCTTGATTTTGACTACCAGTTTAGGCAACACATGCAGCATCTCAGTTTCTGACACAGCGTGAGTCAAATGTGTAGCACAGATTTGGGGTTGGAGGCGGTGGTGAATTTCTGTTTGTACTGTCTTTCTAGCACATTGAGTGCTGCTGCTTTGATTATTATTCCTACCAATATATTAATTTCATTTTTCTTTCAATATTATTTTTATTTCATATTAAGATTATATAATTTTGTTATCAAAGTAGCTTGCTTTCATAAAGATTGCACAATGCCACCCATTTCAAGTAATTAGATAGCACAGGAGTTGCAACTGATATTATCATAATTATATATCAGTGCCTTTTGACATTCATCCTTTAACTCTCTATATAAAAATCACTGTAATTAGGCTCTTCATTTCTTTCAGTGAGTATAATTTTCTCAGTACTCCCTAATACACAGCATTCATAGGAAAAAATATCTGCAGTGATAGTTTCTACGACAAGCAGCCCCCCTTGCTTGGCACCATCTCATTAAAAGCTCCTTCTTTAAGATGAACAGCTGACACGTCAGAGAGTATCATCCTGTCTCCCCAGGGGAAGCCAGTGGTAGGGAAGGAGCTAAGGAAGTGAAGGAAATGATGTGATGGCATCACTGTGGGAAGACACACATCATGCCACTGGGTAAATAGTCCCTCCCTGGAGATTGCCACTCACCAGACCTTATTTACTAGTGCTGTGTAGTGCCATACTGAGACAGCAGAGCACCAAGCCAGAGTAACTGAGTAAGAGCTACAGCCAGAAAACCCACTCAGAAAAACAAAACCTTTCCTAGCTCAGAAGCAGAATATGTTTATTAAAATGCAAAACACTTCAACCCTTTTGCTTTTGCTGGCCATCTGCAAAATCTGCCTCCTGTAATTGGAGGCCATCTTATAATTAGATGTCTACCAGTACAAAGAAGTTCTTTGTTGGTGTTGTAAAAGCACTTGAACAGATGTGGAGTTTCACTCATTTCAGAGTTCAGTGAGACTAGGCATGTAACTCACTGAGGTGCTTTTGGAAGCCCCCCCCCCCAGACACCTCTACAACAGTAGGCGTCTAACCACCTTTGTAAATCCCATCACTGAACCTGCAGAAGATAATTTTCTTGCAATGTATTCCCTTTTCTTCCATGTCATCTGTAAAAATGAGATGCTAATAGTAACTAAATCTATTTCAGGTGTGCCCTCAGGCTCCTAAATGTAGTATTTAAGAATTCAGACTTATATTTCCATTTCTGAGAGCATTTCAATACCACACGACAGAAAATCTTGCAGACAGACAGATTTCCTGCAAACTGCATCTATTCTGAAACTAGCAGCCACCTGCCTGTGTCAGTGCAGGTAGATGTTGGTTTAGCAAGCCTTTGTATCATATTCTATTGTGTGTACTTACACTGAGGTACTTCTAAATTTTACTTTAAGACTTTCTTTCCATCCTGTTCCCAAATGAAAAAAGAAGTATAAAGGTGTGAAATGAAAACATGTATGTTGTTCATTCTTCTGAATGCTTTATAAAGACTCTGGTAGAAAGAAGAGAGCTGGGGAAAAAAAAAAAAGAGTGTTTCTCCTCTGACAGACCTCTAATGTGTTTCAGATTCTTCTGCTAGAATATTGATCATCCTGACTACAACAGGGATAATAATTTTTAATAGCAAAGGGAGTGGATATTGTCAGTCACAGTTACAAGCTTCATGTGGGTATAAAAGTAGCACTGAGGTCAGAAACAGGAATATCTGATCAAACTATTTCAGTCACATCAGTATCTAGAGAAAATAAGTCAATTAAGTAAAAGAATGATACTAGAGCAGATAAGAGGGATTTCTGTAGATGGCAGAAAGTCTGCAATGGAAGCCTAAACTGATTAAGAGCTCTCATTTGGAAAACAAAGGAAATACTACAGTTCAGAGTTTCCGGTGAATCATGTTTTTCAAAACCTACCCAAGATCTGATGCAATTAGTGTATCCCAGTTTTTCTTTATTTAAAACCATTGTGCTGGTTTCAAGCTGGGATCCCTGCTTGTAGTGAAACTTTCAAGCTGAATTTTTAGATGTGCTTCTTACTGATTAAGTAAGTTTGCAAAGGATCTGGTTGCATCCTCCTTTTTCTAAAGAATCTGCTTAGATTGACTCCTTACCCCCAGGAGAGATTACTGGTAGGTAGCAGCCAAGTAGAAACTGCTGCTGCTACAGCCTGTTCTACCCCCAATAGGTTAACTGCCCCAGACATTGTACAGAGGGGTGCCATAGGTGCAAGCCTCAATAGCTTGATGTCAACTGTTTTTTTCTCCAGGTCAAAAGAATATCTATCTCATTAAGTGTTATGGATTTTTAGTCCTTCCATGCTGTTAGAGCCAGGACGAACAACTAGATAAAAGGGCAGGGTATATCCATTTCTCCCTCCCTTGAGGAAGAAAAACATACAGTAGAGAGAGTCCCAAATGACAGGTTCAATTTGGAGCTGCCAATATTACAGTGGAATTTGGATCTTGAAACACATGTGAATTTCATGACTTTTTCCTATCTCTGTAATGTACTAACCAATTATTTGGCCCCAAATGTTCCACCACTGTGAGCAAAGCCGAAGTTTGCAATCTATGTCTGCCTCTGGGATACAGGTTAGCTTATGCTAGAATCCTAGTAAACCCTGCAGTTCTTATATATTTCTGGTAATTACAAAGCACTGAAAGTACATCTATCTTGGCATGTTTTGGTATGTGCAGACTGGGGAGAAGGTGGGGTTTTATCAGCTTTAACAATGTAATACCAGTGGAGAAATGATGTCAATGTGCTATCAATAAATAGTCAGTAACTCATTAGAGTTATTTTTAGCAGGTCTGTGTAATCAGACTTGCCATATACCTCTATTTATTTGCTCATAATTAACAATGACATAGTCACCAAAAGCTGTATGAATTCCAGTTGTTTCATAATTCTTCAAATTCATTTTCTTCTTCCACTGATATTCACTGTTTTGGTTTCGTTGTTTTTAGGTTGTTGGTGTGAGTAGATGCAATATCATGCTATTCTGAAGGCAGGAGGTTACACAGTGGTACTTATTTGGCTCTATGTTTTCTCTGTAACTATATCATGGTTTGGATCACCTAGTCCAACCTCCCTGCCAAGGCAGGGCCACCTAGAGTAGGCTTGCCTCTGCAAGATCATACTGATGATTCTGAAAGATACATTCCAGTATGCCATTGAGGAAACACCTCTGCAGAGTTTTCCATTCCTATTTGCTTTCATTTCCTGAATGGTATGTAATGGAACTGTTCAATATACTCAATTACTTCATAGGATGGAAGTACAAAGATTTGAATACACCATCAGACAAGTGTTGCACAAACGTATTGCTAATTTAGTTAAAGTTTTATTAATAAAATTGAAAAATGAACCTATAGATTTCTGTCTTACTAACATGGTTGCATAAAAGTAAATGAGCTTTGCTGTAATACCTAGGTAGTAGTATTAAAACGTGCTATTTTGGTATCCATGGCTGAAGATAGAATATAAAAAAATTAGAGAAAATCTATAGCAGAAAATATGCAAGAATTACAAGGAAAGCTCTATCAAGAGATATGTATATGAGGAAAGACAGACAAGAGTCCAGTGGGATGTGATCAGAATCTATAAATATCTCTAAGGTGATATAAATGATGGATGACAACCATTTGGCTGCTAAAGACAGAAAGACAAAACAGAATGTCTTGAAGCTAAAAAAGGGAGCTTCAGAAAAAATAAAGTCTGATGGTGAGAGCAGTTGGTAAAACAGACTCTTCAAGGAGACGACCGAGATGTCCTCCCCCTCGCACACAAATTAGTGTCATATTAGTGGAAACAGCCTTACAAAATGGAGGGTCAGAGGTATAAAACCCCTTCTTACCTTGATAAACTCAAGATAATACTTACTATGTTCTCCCATGTGTCCTGGGTTTAGCAGTAGCAGTAATTATTTCTTCTTCATAGTAGCTGGTGCAGCTGTGTTTTGACTTTCAGTTGGGAACAAAACTGTCAACAGGGATGTTATTAGTTACTGCTCAAATGTTTTACTCTGACCAAGGACTTTGTGAGCCTCATGCTCTGCCAGGGAGGAGGGAAGGCTGGGAGGAAGCAGGGACGAGACACCTGACCCAAACTGACCAAAGAGGTATTCCATACTACAGCATGTCATGCCCAGGATGTAACTGAGAGTTACCTGGAAGGGTTGGGGAACTGCGGGGTTGGAAGAGGTATTCAGTCAGTGCTCAGTTGGGTTGGGGTGTCGTGAGTTATCTGTCAGTGGTTGGTGAGATGCTGTATTCTTTTCCCTTGTTATTTCCTTTATCATTATTATTATTGGTGGTAGCAGCAGTGATTTGTGTTATACCTTAGTTACTAAGCTGTTCTTATCTCAACCTGTGGGAGTTGCATTCTTTTGATTCTCCTCCCCATCCCTCTGGAAGCCGGGGAGGGCAAGAAAGGGGGGTTGAGTGACTGAACGAGCTGCATGACTGGGTTTAAACCACGACACCATGAAATTTGGTTTATAAAGCTGGGGTTCAGGAAATCCTTCTGTCCAGACATTTCAGTGAGAGTTGCTGTTTGCTGTCTGAAGAATATTTAAGATGCTAGTGTGGCATCAGATCCAATAGGCAATAGGGTGTCATGTAGGAGATACATGCTTCAGTGCAGATGTAGGCACAGATCTCTGTGCTGCTTTGGATCTGCATAGGGAGCATTGTTTTCTAGAGCACTCTGCAAAGAAACCAGCATGAAGAACCCTAAACTACAACTGGGATCCATGGTGGATACAATAAGAGTAACTACAAACAAACAGCATGGATGGGCATCTTCTAGATGTACTGGAAAGATAAAATTATTTACAATAAAATGGATAAAGTAGTAAAGGAACTGTGGGAAAAAATGGCTATGAGGCTCTTATGACTTGTGAGAGTGTTTTTGAAGGCTTTCTTGGTTTTCCTGTTTCAAACAACTTTGTCAAAGGGCCTGACTTCCATGCTGGACCAAGGCCACTGTGTGCAATTTGACTAACCACATCAGGAACCAGTGTAGCATTTCTGATACACTGTTCTAATTTTTTAAGATATGGGCTTAGTAAATACCTGCAAAATTTTAATGAGTCTCACTTTTCTATTGTTTTTATTTGAGTGTGTTCAGATTTTTGCCAGATACCCTACCCACAGAAATCAGTCAGGTCTCCAAGGAGGCACTGCTTGAATAGGTAGCACCCTACAGCTACAGCTTCAGAAAGGATGGGCCAGTACAGAGTGCTGGGCTCTGCCTGAAGGACTTGGGAGAAGTCAGGGCAGAGAGCCAGGAGTGCCTTGAGCACTTCTACAAGCAGCAAGATTGTTTGCAGCAGTGAGAGCTGGTGATTTCTTGGGTAAATGGGATCAAGGTGTTGCTTAAGTCTTAACAAAATAAACAGAGGAGGCAGGCAGAAATGTAGAAATGTGTGCAGACCACCTCTTGGACTCAGCTTCAGAGCAAATCTTAGATGTGCAGTGGTTGTGCATCCCCTCTGGCATAAGGATTCCTGCAGCCTCCTTCCCATTTGGTCATGAAGCTCACAGTGCCTCCTCGTTGGCATGGCTGAGCCTCTGAAGAATGTGGTATGATGGCATTTTTCATTGCTAACTAGATCTTTTCTGAGACCTACAATCAGGGAGCATTCTTCCTCCAACTTGTCAAATGCCTAAGTGTTTTTGGCCAGAATTTGGTCCTTTGTGGCTCTGTTTCTCTTTTGGGGCCATTTAAATGCATTTCTTGTATTTGTCTTCCGTATTGATGTAATAATTTTCCCCTTTTATAAGATCTGAATATGATAGACTGTTTTCCATCCCTGAAGCTTTTTGTAAAAGAAGGTAGGAGTAGCACTGCAGTCATTTAACAGACTGAAAACTTATCAGTCTGTTCCAAGGACGAGTGCTAAGCTGAGCAGGGCAGACACAATGCAGGCCTTTCCCACCCAGCTATTCTGCCTCCAGGACTGCAGATCTTCCTCTAAAATGGGCTCTTCTGTTTCACAGGTGCTATCAGAACAAAATTGTTAGTGTTTCTGCATTGCTTAGAAAGCATCTGCTACTGCATAAATGGTAACTAATAAGTGCTGTAGTTCCAGTTGACAGATTAGGAGTGTCAAATCAGCAAACAGTGGCAGCGAGCAGGCAGGAAGTTTAATGTCGTACATGCACAGCTTGACCTGTCAGCCAGTCTTCATTCAGAAAAGTATTGCTAATTAGGCCTGTTTCCCTTCGTATTCTTTTTACTCTGTTTCTGAAAAATTTAAGCATGGATAGGGGGAATGAATTTCTGGAGCTAATAAAAACTAATAGCACAGCAAATAGTCCCTCAGAAACTATTAGGCTTGGAATAGCTCTCCTTGGAGACATCTTAAATGTAAAATTATACCATGTCCTTTTAAATAATATTAGCCTTTCTGCAGTGATTTTCATCCAGCTCAAGTAATTTGACATCAGAAAAGGAACCAAATTAAAACAGATGCTTGGCACAAATAGGGCTTATTTTTAGAAGAAAATATTACTGAAATGGAAACCTGTACACTTTCCAGCAGCACAGAGCTTCAGAACTCTATCTCTGTGACACTTTCATTGGAATTAACATTGCAGAAAAAACTGTCAGGTTAAAATCTCTGCATCGTTTTTCTGAAGAGATGCAAATCCCACCTACAGTCAGTTCCACCAGTGGAACTTCTCATAGATGTGATGTAGACATAGTGTCTACACAGGACACAAAATCAGTTCTCCCTTTGCTTATCCCTCCCCTCGCAGAAAATGGAAGGGTTTTTACAGGGAAATACACTCATCACACTTCAAAAATGTGATTTGCCCATGCTACACTCCAAACAGGCTTTTGAAAAGATTTCCAAGTATGTAACAGAAAACAAAGCAGCTTTTAAAAGTGTATAAAGCTCTCTTCCTCCTCCATGCTTTTTCCATAACGCTATCATAAGTTCCCTGGTGCCTGGTCCAAGGAAGTCTTATGTTGCACTGCCCAAACACACTGGCAGCCTCGGCTCTGGTTCTTTAAGGTATTGCAATGCCCAGGTGTCTGCCCTGACTTGCTGCTGGACTTTCTGTTGCTGTAACCCTATCAGCAGATTAGGACTGTAAAAGTGGCTCAGCTGCCCCAGTTCACACTCTGGTGTCTCAGTTTCACCTGTCAGGTAAGGTCACTTGGGGCAGTTGAAGAGGAAGCAATGGGGCTATGCTTTGTACCCTCACAGCATGATCCACCAAAGCTCCCTAGTTGAAGCCCCACAGCCTACTTTTTATCACAGAATCACAGAATGGTTTGGGTTGGAAGGGACCTCAAATATCATCTAGATCCAACCCCCCTGCCACAGACAGAGATATCTTCTACTAGACCAGGTTGCTCAAAGCCCCATCCACACTGTCAGGGATGAGGCAGACACTGTTTCTCTGGACAACCTCTGCCAGTCATCATGTTTCTTGTAGTGAAGATTCTTTTCCTAATGCCTAATCTAATTGTCTCCCGCCTGTCAGTTTAAAGCCATTCACCCTTGTCCTATCACTACATACTCTTGTAAAAAGTCCCTCTCCAGATTTCCTGTAAGCCCCCTTTAGGTGTTAGAAGACTGTTACATGATCTCCCTGGAGCCTTCTCCACGCTGAGCAAGGCCAGCCCTCTTAACCTGTCATGCCTGTGCTGCAGGTGTACATTTAATGCTTCCTGTGATTCTTGTTGTGGAGTAAGCCCCTAAAGTAAAACAGAAGTTTTGCTGCAGTGCATGGCAGTGGCACATAACCACAGTATAAAGGGTTAAACCACAGTGCCAGCATTAGCTACATTGAGCTTTCCTAGGAAGGGAGATGGCTACAACTGCCCATTTCAATTGACCTGATTAGACAGAGCTTTTGCATCCTGTTTCACGTAAGGGGAAATTTCAAGTCAGAGCCAAGCAAATGTTTTAATGCAGTCTTGTTTGTTCATTACAGATGTACAAAGTTCTTTCTCCCCAGCACAAGACCCAACAACAGACAGCAGTTTCCTCACTGCTAGTTCCAGCTTAGCCTGGCCAGAGCCCCATCCTTTCTCCTCAGCCCTCTATCCCTGCTCTTCGCATCAGTCCATCTAACATTTCTTTTCTGTCTTCTTTCTCACTCTGTTGCTTTTCTCTCACCTATTCTTTTAAGCTGTTCATTTTCCAGACAGCAAAGGCAGTAAAATTGTCACCTCCTACCTCTTGCCTCTTTCCAATCTCACAACTGCTGTGATGGATATCTCCATGTGAGAAACACATTTGTCCTCCTTGTGCAAGGTCATCCAGGTTAGTTTCAGATGTCTGAAAAAGAAATTTGTATTATTAACAGGGCTAATTCTGCAAAAGCAGATTAGGGAGTGCTCACACATACAGTTTATTTGGCAGGGCTGTGAAGGCTGTAAGTCCCAGCTGGTGGGTGGTATCAAACACCTGGGGACTGTAACATCTGCTGATGGCATAACTAGATCCAGAAGAAGAAACCTATCTACACGGTTGGAGGCATGCAAATACCTTCACAAACTGCAACAGGCAAATATTAATATATACTATCTATATAGTTGCTGAACCAATTTCAGCAAGGCTTTACCCAGGCAGAACTGTACTGATACTCTCTTTTATACTCATCAGTCCACTCTGGCAAAGCTGCAGGATTGAAAACCCATTAGTAAGGGAGAACTGCGTGATTTTTTCCCATGCAGAAGACTTGTAGAAGTACTTGTAAAAACTGGGCAGATGCTTTAATCAGGAGTTTGAAAATGCTCTCTCCTGATCTTTTCTTCCTTGATAAAGAGTTTGATATTGTTCTTTGGTGGAGCTCGACTTATTTTAAAATACTATGAGGTTCTTACTCTAAATTCCGCTGAAGAAAATGCACATTTTCTTTCAGCTGGTCAATGACTATCACAAAAGGTGTGATAGTCAAAGACCAAACAAATGTACTATAAACACAAAGGACAGAACTGTATGTGCTGAGCCTATTTGACTCTGGAATTGTTTCATCAGCTGTTTGATACAGATGAGTTTCTAAGCAATTCCTGGGTATCCAATACCTAGAGAAAAGTCTGTTTGTTGTATGGCTCAGTTTCTTACTTTTCTGAAAGACAATACAAGACCCCTGTGCTCTATAGCCCTTCTCTGGCAAAGTACAACAGAGTTCTTGTTACATTTTCAGTTAAGGTTTTTATATAGTATGATGTCTTTCCTAGTTAGTGTTCTTCACCACTCAGCATCATTACATATTACTCAAAATCTCAGGACTCGTAATAAAGTATGTACTGCAGCCAGTCTGAATTAAAGAGATTTCTACTGAAGTTGCAGCAGCCATCTCCTTTGCTGCTTTATCAGTCATGGTCCAAGTGTAAGTCACAGGCATACTGAAGAGAGGCGCTGTCAGGGTGGACAGTCTCTCACTGCAGAAGAAACATATTGTTCAACCGGACTGCTCAGGTACTGAGAGGAATTTGGCAGTTCCCTTCACAGCTCTGACAATGATTTGTTGTATGGTTTGTGACAGCTTGTCCATTTAAGAACTGTATCACAGCTTGTGCACATATTAAAGAAAAAAGCATGCATATTTAGCAGGACTGTCTTGAGATTCATGTTTATACAGCATACTGTGTATTAGAAGGGTTCTGTATCAGCTACTTCTATTTCCACTAAATCAGCAGCAGACTGCTTCAGGTTATTTTTTTTGAGTTTTGTGTCAATAGCTGAGACTATTTTTGGTTTAGATATTTTTCCAGGCCGTAGATACACATTTACAGTCCTGCATTATTAAAAGTTGCTTAAAATCTTCCACAGCTCTGGATATTTCCTTTCACAGGAAAATACAACAGGAAAAGAATCTAGAATATATTGCTTGCTATAGTACTACAGTGATAGTAGTACTTCATGCAGTGGTAGTAATACTTGCTACAGTAAATTCTGTAGGTTTGTACAAAAAGAAGCAGATCCTAACAGGTGCACAGATGTGTAATTCCATTAACTTGGCAAGAGCTATATTAAATTAGCCAAGGAAGTGGCCATGCAGGTCTTTTTATATGCTTGCGTAATTGGTTGAGTGGGACACATTCAGACACTGTGGTTGTATTTATGAGGAGTCAGGGTTTCATTGGCTTTTTGAGAATGTCTCAACTGAACTAGAAAAAAAAAAACAAACACATTATTCTGTGGAGAAATTGCTAGTAGCATTTTTTTTCCACTTACCTTCATTTATTCAAATGTGGACAACAGCTCCCTGTTGAACTTTCACTTGTCACACTGCTATTAATTCAGAACCAAATCACTAATAAGGCTTCAGATGCATACCCCAACCATGAACAACTACTGACCATCATTATCACTGCAAATGCATGCTAGTCATGATGACTATGAAACCTCTAATATATATTCAAGTATGTGCTGTTATAACTGATGCATAAAATTCTAGACATCTACTTAAATGTTTATTATGATAATTAAGCCATTACAAAATGCGTGCAAAAGCAGCCAGACGTATACCTTTATTAAAAAAAAAAAAGAGATTTTTAAAAACTCATTTCCCTGCAAACACCATTGTTTTAAATCTGTGCTTTGTGCCTGCTTCTTAAACAGAACTAACAGCATTTAAGGTTGGAAGCCTTGAATTGAAAGCCAGTAATGGAACTGTAATTTTCTGAAAATGCTGCCTATTCCTCTTCAGTAAACCTATTATTAAAAGTACTGCTGCTGTTTTCTAGCAATTGTGCCAAAATACTGTGCTCCTAATGAGTTTCTAGTAGCATGAGTCCTTTTCCGTTCCCTGTGCAGTTGCATTTGAAATTTCAAAATACAGAGATCTCCCTTGGATTATTTTCTAGCTATTTATTGTTTCATATTTATCATTTATTTCTGTAAAGTGAGGAACAGTAATCAATGCTGTCAGCTGGGCAAATGGTCAAAGCTCTTTGACTGATATTACAAATACATGTAATAGGAGCATTGATGAGAAGTCCATGCTATTCTAATAGCATGCTTTCCATGCAGGGACGCTCCCTAAGCAGCAGGTGTCCTGTTTTTCTGATACCTGCTGCTATAAAACCAAGAAGTTTTCATATTCTCTGATAAGGGAAAAGATGCTGAATACAGAAAAGTGATATATAGAACAAATTTCTTTCTAGTTTAGGAACGGGTAGAGTTTAGTTATATGGCCAAATGCAATCTCTGACCACTCTCCTGTTCATTACAACAGCATGGCCCAAAGAACCAAGTGATTACCTCAGTAAATTTCTATAGATTTTCATTTCTGCCAAACCCACCTGCTAAGTAATTTCTATTAATTTATCAGCAGATACACAAGTATAAGCCAATATTATGAACTTATCTAATTTTTACGTCAGGGGTCATTTTAAAATATTATGATTTTAAAACTCTTCAGGTCATTTGATTTCTAAATGACACTTCTTGTAACTGCCATTATTTATGGGCAAGTAAAATTATAGGCATCAAAAAAGGAGGGTCTATGCCTCCAGAATCTAAACTAATTATTGCTCCATCTGGCTTTGGCACATAGTCAGCATGGCTGTCATTTGCACAGGGCTTGAGCTGCCCTCATCTAGAATAATGATTAATAGAGGAGTTTTAAATATTAATTTGCTTAAACTGTAGAAATTACTTGGTTTGTGCTTAGTGCTGCTAGCCGGTATCTTATTACACGGTTCTTCATTTATTCCAGATAATTGATAAGAGCAAGAGAGACCCCTCTGAAGAAATTGAGATCCTCTTGCGATATGGACAGCATCCAAACATCATTACTCTTAAAGATGTGAGTATTCTTTGGGGACTTCAGCATTAAACGATTTTCAACTTATGATCAGGCTCATCTACTAAACCATGTCTGGAAAATTCTTCAGCTGAAGGTTAAAGGTAAAACCAGACCCATTGAAACCAAGGAAATAAAGGTGACTTAACAAATTACCAGATAGCAGTTGGAAAGACTGATCAGGTTACACATTCTCCAGTTGCTAACTTACAGTAAATAAACCCAAAAGGGTATAGTGCCAGAGTACAACAAAACATGTTTGGTTTGCAGCACTTTCTGGGTGCTTTGGAGCAAGCTGCTGAGCACACACAGTGGTGCTGCCTGGCAGGGGATGCTCTTCCATAAGCAGCAGCTGTTCCCATGCAGCCTGTGATATCCGCTTTGTTGGGAAGAGGAGAGCTAGGGTTTCTTCTGGTAGTGTTTTAATGCCAGAGAGTATTCGCCTTCTACTCAAGCAGCCTGAGCAGACATGAAGGTATCTTTCTCCAGTATTTCATATGAAGAATGGCCTTTGCTATGCTTATATACAGTAATGACCTTTGGTCAGAGATAGAGATGTTTTACTTTGCCTGCAGTCTCAGTTAGGACTGTCCATGCTGTGTCATATCCAGAGTTTACAGATCAAAAATCCTGCTGGTGTCAGTGGTCAGTATCTTAGGGTCCAGACCTTGGAGAAGTGTATAAAAAATTTCTAACCACATGCCCTCAGGGAAGTCTCAACTAATTCTGAATTGTTAGAGAGTATCTTAAAATAGGAGCAAAAAAAAGGCTTCACATTCCTTTCCAAAAGCATTGATGATTATAACAGCTCCTATTATTGCAGTCCAGATAAAGGATTATGACATGAAAAAGATTATTTTCTAATTTAGACAAAAAATGCCTTCTACCCTTTGCAATTGACATTGAAGGTAAATATATCTTGTGGCTGATAACAACAATATTTTCACCAGAACTGCAAATATAAGCTATATATATTTGGAAGCAGGTCTTGGCCAGCAGTACAATACAGTTAATTTAGCTGATCATGAGTCAAAGGGAAATATTGATATTTGAAATGGTAAATGTTACTCTGCAGAAGTGGAAAGAGCACTACTGAGAAGGAGGCTTGGGTGAGAGCCAGTAGAGATTTCAGACTGTGTGAAGTGATGCTGCTTTTAGCAGCTTGGTCTTCTCTGCTGACATGATAGTGGATCAAGAAAGCTACCTTTCTGTGTGGATCAACCAGCAAGTTGCTCCAGACATGAGAAAAAAGTGATAGTTAAGCCATCTTCTAAAGAGTTGTTAAGTATAATAAGCACATTTCCCACACATTAGCTGACATTTTCTTCTTGCAACATCTCACAGAGGCAAGCCAATGCTGTGATTAAAGGACCAACCTCTACCAAGTTAATGGGTCTGAAACATACATTTATTCTATTATTCTTCCAGGTCTATGATGATGGGAAATATGTGTACCTGGTGATGGAGCTGATGCGGGGAGGCGAGCTCCTGGACCGCATTCTTCGGCAGAAGTGTTTCTCAGAGCGGGAAGCCAGTGCTGTGCTGTGCACCATCACGAAGACTGTGGACTACCTGCACTCTCAAGGTGTAAGAATTGCTTTTTCAGCTATACACATCAACCTTCCCAAAATACAACTTTTAGAAAAAGTAAATAGCTGTTATTTTGCTTCTCTGAAATGTAAAAAAGTTGGGGGTTTTTATAGAAAAATTGATCATTCTCCATGTTTCTAATTACATCTGCTTTGTGAAATAGGGTGATATGCTTTTTAGCCATTTTACAACAGAACTGCAGTATGTTGAAGTGGTATTTTCATTCCCAAACTACACTGCTTTTCAAGCTCATGTACCTTTTTGAGATTTACTTGTTTACTTTTTATCACAGTCATTATGGCAGTACCTGATCTTTTAACAGAATTTCAAATAGGGTAGCTGAATCAGCCGATAGGTAGAAAATCAAATGCTCAGCTCTCCAAATGAAGTGGCAGTTTGGGCAGCTGATGGGAAAGAATTCTGATATGCTGTTAAAGAACTGGCTTTTGAAATCTAAGCTCTCTACCTATGGCAGTTTGAAAGTCTCTCCTTTTCCGCTTTTCAGGGACAAGTAGGTTGGATGTCTAGTCAAGTATTTGCTGGTTTTTCCGTTTCTTGGACTTGATGACCTTAACGGTCTTTTCCAACCTAGATGATTCTATGATTCTTTGGTTAAAAGAAGTGCATTTTGTGCTTGGGCTTTTATGTTTTCATTATAGTTTTTCAGGCTTGCTGTAACAAATATAGGCTGCTTTCCATCAGTGATATTTAGCATGTCTGGTAAAACATGCAGCTACTTGAAGTTGTGTGCCTATAGGAAGAACTTTTGTAAATACATTTTGAAATGAGGCAAAAAAGAATCCCTCCTATCACATGTGAGCCTCTTGCGTGCACAGTCACAAGAATACCCTTACACAGTATCCTCCTATGACGGGATTTCTTCTTTGCCTTTCAGCTGAATGTTTAAAGCCCTCAGGTCCCAGGGGACTTTTACTCCAAGGTGTTTGTACAGCAACATCCTCTAAACATTCTCCGGAAGGTGGATCCCTCTGACAGCAGCAGCCTCCATCTTAATACACCAGCAGAGGCTATCAAACATGTTCCTTCTGATTTTAACAGACTTCAACCTTTTTATTTTCCCCTTTGTTTTTCTCCAAAACTTAAATATTTTTGGCATGAGCTCTTGGCCTACCTCAGCCAGCAGACCAGAAATGGCAGCCAAGCCTGGATGCTCCCTGACCTCCTCTCCTCACTTGTTCCTCACTGCTTTCTTGTTAAGGTGGTGCACCGAGATCTCAAGCCAAGTAACATCCTCTACATGGATGAGTCAGGAAACCCAGACTCCATCAGGATCTGTGACTTTGGGTTTGCCAAGCAACTGAGAGCCGAGAATGGGCTGCTCATGACTCCCTGCTACACGGCCAACTTTGTTGCCCCTGAGGTAGGACTGCATTTCAAAGCCGTGAGTAATGAGTGTGTTCTAGGAAGCAGTCTTTCCTGCCTTTCTCACTTTTCCTCACTGCCTTTACAAGAGGAGCAAGGCAGAAACCAGACACTTGCACAGTCTCTATTACCATAACTTTCCTATTCCTGCCCTTGTCAGGGAAGTTGTTTTGTTCCTGACAGAAGCTGGTGTCCGTCTGTGTCTCTGTGACTGACGTACAAAATGTGTTGGCTCATTACAGTGATAAATACCCTTTTTTCTCCAGCTGCTTCTACTCAGACTGATTCCCCTCCAGTGCACTGCATCATAATGGGACAAGACTTAAGCAGAAAATCATAATGTCTCAGAAGAAAAATCCATGCTTTAAATCCTTACCATGCTGGAGTCAGTGGCAGCTTTATTGTTGGGTTTAATGAGCTAAAGAAAAAGCTTGGGCTTTCCTAGTACTAGTTCCCCCTGATATGAGGAATGTAGGAAAGAGCTGCTTTCCTGATTTTACAGACGGGGAAAAGGGGGAAGATCAAACAGTTTGCCCCAAGCACGGGCTGAGGTGGCTCTGCATCACTGGTGAGTGCTATTCCCTTCAAGCAGTGCCACAGGACTGGGTTTGCATCCCACAGCTGTTTGTATGGTTTGAGCTCTGTTGTATTCGACCTTTGAGATGTTCATAGCTGCTTCCTTCTGATGAAGGAGAAAGAGATTAAGTTCCTGGGTAACTCTCCATTTCTTGGAGTAATGCTTATCATCAGTTTTGGTATCTGCAATGCACAATTTCAAAAGTGTGTCTTCCTCTGCTTGCTATGTTTGTTACGAGAAAAACACAAAATTATTGCCTTTCAATACTTCATCTGTCCTCTACTGTCAAATACCACTGTCTCTCAGTGTCATTCAACTATCTTTTCTTCCCCATAACTCTCCTACGTCCAATGTTCATCTGGTACATAACTGAGAAGAGAAAAATGAGATTATCTTTCATAAAAGGTCCTTTTGTGATACCAAAAGTCACAGGACTCACAGCCTTCTGGCATCAGAAGGTCAATTTATTAAATTGAGAACGTTGCCAGGGCAGTATAAATTCAAAGCAGATTTTTTTCAGAAGAAAAAATCTTCCATTGGCAAGGCAGATTGGTTTGTGTTTCGTTGCTGTTTGGTTGGGTTCTCATTTTAGAAACTGGAATGAGCTGCTTAAAAATTATCAAAATATGTTAGAAAAGTTTGATGGCACCGCAGCAGCTTGATTTCTAAACAAAAAACAAACAAACAAAAAAGTCATGTTTGCACGATTTAAAGCACTTGGATTTTCTCCAAGATACAATGCCCTTAAATTAGGTGTAGTCATTTTTAGTGGTGGGCTATTCTGTATAGTGTCTGTAGCCACAAATATTGCCAGCCTAATGCAGCTTCAGGTCAGACTTCTGATTTGAACTGAAAGCAGCAATCACACTCTCAGACATTTGTGATGAATATGACAGGTCCTGCTAATACAGGAAACATTGGAGATTAATTGAAATGTCACCAGAACTGGCAGAGAGCTTACATAAAGCCTGAAATGCTTTCACATTTTACCTGTGATATAATCCTGCCCTCCAGACTGGGCTCGACTTTACGGAGCAGGTCTGAGCCCTGCTATAATCTCTGCCATACACCCGTGAAACCGGACAGGGCGTCAGAAAATCAGCTGAGCCCATGACACAAGAGGACAGAGGCAGAGGGAGGAGGACCTGTTTGCCCTCTTGGATTTCCCTTTATTTTGGGAACATTGCATTTGTGTGTTAAGAGATGAGCGAAGATGAAGGCTGCCCAGGAGAAAGGCGCACGCTGCCACCTAGTGCGAGCCCTGCCCGGTGCAGGGAAGAAGCAGCGGGCCTGGGACAAAGGGGTAACGCAGACTGCTCTTTCCCTACGGAAAGGGTCCTTCGGGATAAAGTAAAAACATTTCATCCTGCAGTTTTCCTCCAAAATCCCTGAAAAACGACTGGTTTGGCATTTGAAATTAAGAGATTCTTTATTAGCTTTCATA
Organism: Agapornis roseicollis; assembly: GCA_002631895.1. NCBI lineage: Eukaryota > Metazoa > Chordata > Aves > Psittaciformes > Psittacidae > Agapornis > Agapornis roseicollis. The sequence goes on along the minus strand of NDXB01006614.1, from coordinate 68,858 downwards.
CCCATACACATCCCTGCTTGCCTCACAAACTAAGATAAGCCTGGCTTTGTAATATTGTCAATCCAAGAAATCAAAGCTTTATAGAAATAAACAGGGCTGGGTAAATATCTGAGCTATTAGCAGAATTGGATTAACCCAGGGGAAGTTTCTTCCTTATCACCACAAGGCGTCTGCCATGTGCAGCACTTAGAGCCAGGTCATTCTTGTACTTCACAACCCACCAAATTCTCAAGGTGACCTAAAGCCCTTCACTGGTGGTAAATTCTTCAGCATCCATTACAGCAGGACACCACTGCATCTTTTGCAAAGCTCCTTCCCTGACTGATTTATTTCTAAGATATGTCTGTTACTGTTTGATAATAATCTGCCACCAGTAGGTCAAACACTAATCTTTTTGGCAAAGGTTCCCCACACTTGCTCCTGCCAGCTCAGTGTTCTCACTTTAACCACAGTTACACAGAGCACTTTCAAATAGCACTGACACTAACTGACAGCTATCACTGGATCCTGGTTTTTTCCATGGGGTGAAGTTGCTGTCAATAAAAAGTAATTGCCAGCGAAGCTTTCCCTAGACACTGGCAGACTGTTAGTGTCCCTGTTATGGAGCAGTGTTCTTGCAAACTGAATGATAGCACACAGCGACACCTGCCCATTATTCTCAGATTCTTAATAGCCTGCTTCACTAAATATCATCACTGCCCCATTTTTCTGTCATTTGCCTTAGACTTGATTGTCCTTGATTACCAGAGGAAGACAATGAATGGCAATGAAAATGTAATTGTTCAAAGAAGCCATGAGAATGGCGACACCAAAAGATAAGCACTGAGTATTCAGTCTCACAAGCAAAGCAAGAAGCAACTGAACTTGCCAAATAGCAAATACGTTTTTCCCATAAAAAAAAAAAAATAACATTAATAGAAGGGGAATTAATGCAAGAACTAAAGAAATGGAAACAAACAGAACAACCAGTGATCATAGATATGATGTGCAGGGGAGAGATGCAGAAACAGGACTTTACCAGCTTTATTAATGCACAGGAGAAAATGCAGATTCTTCTGCATGTTTTTTTTTCCAGGTAGCAAATGCTTGCTCAGCAGCATACCTGGCAGATGGCTGGTTTGCTACTCATCATTTGTAAAATCTGTCCAGGCAACACTTTCTGAAACTGTTTTATCCTGAAAGCACTTGGTCTTTTCTGTGATAGACTTCAGATAGCTGAAAGCACTCCTGCTTTCAGTAATAAGGCTGCACGTCAGAGCATGTATAAATTGCTGAATTTATACATTTCTCTTCCCTGTGCTTTGCAAAAATTGATGTATTTGCTGATGCACCAGAAGGAAACAGAACTCTCCTTGTGTGCCAGAACTGAATGAACAGAGGGGTAGTTTGCTTTTAAGAGCAAGTTAAAGATCTGCAGGTGATCCTTGAGGTTTTCTGAGCCAAACAGAAACAAAGTTTTTCTCCTAATCTCAGTAATACTGTCTCAGTGGTGACTTCACTTTCACTTGGACATGCTCTGACTCAAATAGGCATTTCTTCTAACATGCACCAGCATAAATGAAATCTAGATTTTACCCTTACTGCTATAACTCACCATCCTCCACCAGTACTGAGGCTACTGGTCAGATTTCTGCCAACTACTAGGGGTCTTGTTTTCCCCGTAGGAAAAAGGATCAAGTTCTAGCCTGTTATCTATTAAATCCAGTCAAAATGTGTCCACTTTTCTCAATACAGCAGTAAAATAAGATTAAGCTTTTTAGCTTTCCTTGCAGTTGTCATGCATCTTTACTAGTCTGACATTAGATATGGTTAGTGTGCATCCATTTGTTGTACCAAATCCAAACTAAGCTTAGACATACTTAACACTGTCACTCAGTCCTATGCCTGTGGCATCTACAGTGTTCTTGGTAACCTTTATGTTTGAAGGATACAATTCAAAGTATTAATAAGCTTTTGTTAAGAAACACTGTAAAACACTGAAATGTTGTTCTGCTTTGCTGTGTGTTAGATGGCCAAAGAGGCTCCTAGAGCTTCCAACAGACTGCAGTCATCTCTCTTTACTGTGGAGGTGGTAGATGTGCTGGGCTTGAACACTAAAGAGCACACTCCAGCTGGGGTTTCACCTTGCTCCACACCACTACTGAATATTTTGATCCTGAGGCAGTCACCCGATCAAGCCAGATATGTGGTTAAGCCCTGGAAATGTCAACAGATACAATCACTAATCAGTGCTGTTTGAAGATCAGGAGCTGAAAATTAAGGAATGCAGATTAACCATTTTTCACCTCTCTCCTTCCTTCACACAGGTCCTTAAACGCCAAGGTTATGATGCAGCCTGTGATATATGGAGCTTGGGGATCCTACTGTATACCATGTTGGCAGGGTGAGTGGAGAGGTTTTCCTAGAGCTACAGTCTCCTGTGAGCTCAGCACTTCAGCACTGATTAAACCAGAAAGAAGTACCAAGCAGAGACAGCCAAATGTCTGGCCTCCTTTGGGAAATATGCTCAGTTATATGAGCCAAGAAAACAGATGCCAAGACCTACAATTAAAATAAGTTTCTCCAGAACGCATAAATATCTTTGACACTTTACAAGTTGTTTGGGTTTTTAACAGCCTGTACCATAGGTGTGCAAGAGACCTAAACTCCTAAAAGGCTCATTCACCGCTTAAACAGTGTGAAACTTTATGCTAAGGGAGGACCATAGGCATATGAAAAGCCATATCATGTTCACCTCATTCGTAAGAGAATGTCCATTCATTTTTATTGATACATGTGTTCTACTGTTTTGATTGTTGACATATCTACCTGAGCACCTTTAAAGGTTAAAAAAAAATGCAACAAACACAAATGCAAACATCTTTTTCAGATGCTATTTGAAAAATAAGCTGCAGAAAGTACAGAAAGTAAATGAACAGACAGACAAGAAGAGCAGGATGCAGTAGGAACGTTTGCAGGGTACTTAGCAAAAGTACCCCCTACCAACAACACCAATGTGTTGGCTAGAGTTAAATATTGGCACAGGAAAACCCAGAGAAACAGGCATACTGAAAAAAGCAGTGAAGGATAGGCATAAGATGTGCTGGGGTGAATGGGAAACACAGTGTGCAAACCCAATCTGGAGTTATCAGGATACTGCATTTCATTCCTCAGGATACAGTACATGTGTATTTATTGTACCTAAATGCAGCTTGAAACTTTTCAGTGACTTCTCACAGCTCTTTAATCTGCTTCCTGATCATTCAGCTGTGGCAAAAAGCTTGGATTCATTCCTAGATTTATACAGAAAACAAAGAGCTGAACCCTACCTTTCTGTAACTTGTGTCTCTTGCCTCACAGATTATAGAAAAGGTGCCATGAGTTTCTGTCACATCTATTTTGCTCCTAAGTACAAATGTGTTCACCATTAGCTGAAACACATTGTGACCCTCAGGGACAGTCTCACAGTCTGATGGAATTTCCAAAAACCTGTTTTCATTTGGCTAATGCTATGGATTTGCAATGATTCACAACCAGAATCAGTAAAATAAAATCAGTACGTTACCCACAGTCATGTTTGTTTAGCTGAATATATTCAAAATGTTTCTTTTTTTAAATGTGAAAAGAAATCCAAAACCAAAACAAATATACCTGAATAGGAAATTTAAATTGCACTACTTAGTGCATATTAAATTTGATGACAGGTGCCATTAACTTGTATCTCACTTTTTTCACCACTTAGAAAATACAAATAATGCAAACAGTTGAAAAGTGCTGACTTTTTAGATACCATCACTTGTTGTTCCTCACTAGAGGAAAGTCAGTAGGAAATGATTATTATTTGCATCCAGGATTTTATTCTGCCATTATCGCTATGAGCAGAGAGGGTTCAGATAGCCAGGACAAGAGCACAAGCCTGGGATCCTTTTAATGCAGGTAATGACAGACCTCAGAGTTCTAGCCAATTCTTAACTCTTAGTGCATCCCTCCTGATAGTTATAAACTGGAATAATATTTTATTATATTTTAGTATTTTAATTTTTTTTACCCTTCTTGCCTTTATCAAGGTATTTCCATTGGCAATAACATGGAGTTAAAACAAAGAGGCAAAAACCTGTCTATTTTTTTAACAAGAATATTTAATTCCTAAAAAATGAGAACAGAACAGAAATTTAAAACCAATTAAGGAATCAGTCTTTTCATCTGCAGAACAACTTGTTACGAGGAGCCACTGGACTGTATAGAGTGAAAGCAGAGATGTCTGGTCCACTCTGGAGCCAAATTATTATTGTCATTGGTGCTAAGTTAGCACTAGATTCTAAAAATCATGTACTTGCAAGTTACACTGCAATTTTTCTCTTCTTTTGAATAGGTTCACACCTTTTGCAAATGGACCAGATGACACCCCAGAGGAGATTCTGGCCAGGATTGGCAGTGGCAAATATGCACTTGCAGGAGGAAACTGGGATTCAGTATCTGACACTGCAAAGGTCAGTGAACTCCTTCTCAGATTATTTTCTTGTTCTCTGAACTGGGCTTGTAGTCTGCAGTTGTAGCAAGCTTCAGAGACAGATAGTCAGAAGGGTTATTTCTCAGTGCCTTGTGGAATAAAAGCTTGCTTCTTTGTTTCTACTACTCCATATGAAATAGTGTGTCAGGAATTCTGGTAGTTTATTTCATTAAACTAAAGTATAATACAGCACCATCAACTGTGAATGCTCTCGAGATTTAAATGGCACAGAGCTGTTTTTTGGTACAGCTGAACTTTTAAAAGAGGCACAGATCTGTCAATGCCACAGACGTATGGTCTATATTTGAAACACCTTTTTGCCCCTCAAGGCTAGCAACAAGTAAGCAGTTTACAAACTAGCATTTTTAACTCCTGTACAGTTCACAGTGTAGGCTACCCATCTATCAAAATGCATGGGAACTCCAGGAGATAAAATTAATCTGGTGCTGAGACTTCTGAGCACAAAACTGTGCACTAGTCTGTGAGACAGGTAGATGGGCAGAAAAGCTGGCAAGCTTTCAGTTGCCTGGAATTAATCAGAAACTTTGATAGGATTCAGAGATTCCTGAAAGAGATTTCAGTTCTAGCAACTGATAGTATCCAATGGAAGAACATTGACATATCCCATGGCAAAACTGCAAGCAATCTTAGTAACATCTTAATCTTGCTCACACCTGTGAGCCTCACAGTGTATTTTTCATCAGTCTAGTTTTGAAATTAAAACTTTCAGATGTGGCAGAACTGATCTCATTGAAAGTTAGCCACCTGAATGTTAGATTTCTATTCAAAGCTTCTTCTGTAAGCATGCTTTGGATTCAGATCCCTCCAGATGGCATCCTCCCTACATGGGAGCTTATCACCCCTATGAGGTCTCCAGTAATTAACACTCAGTAAGATGAATACACACACACACACACACACACACACACACACACGGTTATCTTTTGACTGGATTATCAGCTGAGGGTTGAACATCACATTTGAAAATTCTGCAGATAGGACGTTACACTTAAAAAAATATCAAGCATATCTGAAGTGCATCACTATCTCCATTGGGGGTGCTGGTGGTGAAACTGCTGCCGGGAAGATCTTAGTAAAGCATGAACTGGTGTTAATTACTTTTTCCCTTTTACTGTTTTCTCCCTTTTAAACTTAGGACATTGTGTCTAAGATGCTTCACGTAGACCCTCATCAGCGTCTCACAGCAGTCCAAGTTCTAAGACATCCATGGATAGTGAACAGGGAGTATCTGTCTCAAAATCAACTCAGCAGACAGGATGTTCACTTGGTGAAGGTACATCCTACACCCATGCCTCTTCCTTCCTGCAGAATGATCTGTGTAAATATTCTGGAAAGTGATGGAGAAATTGGGAGCATTACTTGCCTCAGAGGCCAAATTTAATGTGACATTGTATTAATAGTAATGATTTGTGACCTGTCACCTCCTCACTGATTTTAAGCTGCATTGTAATGACATGCTGGCATTCTTTGCATGTACTGCTACCCACCACTTTGAATCAGAGACACTCCAGCTGTCTGCAGGCCTAAATGTTGTTACCGTTTCATGGAAACTGTCCATGCATGTCCATTCTTTTTAGGGACTTGTACAGGGGAAGAGAGGGCAAAACCACCAAAGAATGGAATTTCATAGAATCACAGAATAGTTAGGGTTGGAAAGGACCTTAACATCATCTAGTTCCAAACCCCTTGCCATAAGCAGGGGCACCTCACACTAAACCATGACACCCAAGGCTTCATCCAACCTGGCCTTGAACACTGCCAGGGATGAAGCATTCACAACCTCCCTGGCCAACCCATTCCAGTGCCTCACCACCCTAACAGGAAAGAATTTCTTCCTTAGATCCAATCTAAACGTCCCCTGTTCAAGTTTGAACCCGTTACCCCTTGTCCTGTCACTACAGTCCCTAATGAAGAGCCTCTCCCCAGCATCCTATAGGCCCCCTTCAGATACTGGAAGGCTGCTATGATGTCTCCATGCAGCCTTCTCTTCCGCAGGCTGAACAGCCCCAACTTTCCCAGCCTGTCTTCATATGGGAGATGCTCAGCATTTTCTTTCTCTCTTTTACAGGGTGCAATGGCAGCCACTTACTTTGCTTTAAACCGGGCACCTCAGGCACCAAAGCTGGAGCCTGTATTGTCCTCCAGTCTGGCTCAGCGGCGGGGCATGAAAAGACTTACCTCTACCAGGTTGTAGCAGTACTCCCCAAAGGCCTCTTTGAAAACCCACAGTTTATTATTTGAGAAATTCATCTTTACCTGGCTAGCAGAACTTTTTGGACAACCTGCACATGAAATCACCAGAACTAGCAGAAGCCCAGTGTAAGGCAAAAGTTCTCCTTTGCTTCATCATTTCTTTTACATTCCAGCCATGGTCCCAAGTTTAACAACTTCACAGAGATGTGCCAATATTGCCAGTAGCTCTGTTCCTTACTGAGATAAAGCCAAATAAAGTAGGTGTGTTCCATCCTTCCTGCCTTTGGAAACACTATTTTTGAGTCCTTAAGATGTTCAATAAGAACACAATTTTCATTTTGTTTCTCAAGAAAAGCACTTTTTGTTATGAAGAACACAGTCGTGTTTGAATGTTTCCAGCTGTTCCAGCATGCGTCATGATGAAGTGACTTGGCTGGTCACCAGTTGACATTACTGATTTCCCCTCACCCCAGAAAGAGAGAAGGCTGCAGAGACACATTAATTATATCTTACTTGAAGCAAGTTCTACACAACATGAAGGAGAGCGAGCTGTTGGCAGTGGAAATACCTTCTGATTTTATCCTTTGCACTTTGCCCCTGCCCTCTCTGGAACGAAGACAGCACAGCTCAAAGAGCATGTGTCACCAGCCCTGAGTTACACAGAAGTCTCCAAGAGCAGAAAATCTCAGCGAAACTCAGTCCTCTGAGGAAATTATTTGGTCTTGTGAGACTGTGGGAAAGCATGTAAAACATTGCAAGTAGGAGCCTGTGGATCAGAGGAGAAAAAGGTGTCTGGTCTCAGCCAGCAAGTGGGAGGTCTGAGAGGACTGGGCGAAGGGGCTGGGGAACTGAGCAGAGGCAGGGAAAGGTGTGGGTGACTGAGGACAGCAGGCAAAAAGCCCCATGGCAGTGTGGTGAGGAGTACTGCCAAAGGGAACTTCGTGCTTGGGGGGCAAACTGTGACTCTAAAAGCAAAGGGCAGTCCCTCTCCAGCAGCTGGTACAGAAGAAGGTTGGTGGGAGGCTGGGCTGACAAGGGCTGGTTGAGTCATGCAGCTGCCCTTCCATGCCATCACCAAACCAGCTCTGGCAGTCCACAGTGCCTCACAGAACATGTGAGGCCATTTCCAGTCACTGCCCTCTGCCCTTCCCTGGCTGCTTACCTGAATTCACCTCCATCACCCAACATTTCATGTCCTTGCCTGGCTGTTCTCTAGCAGAGCTAAACTCTCTGTGATGTGTGTACAGAAAGTACCCACTTCTGAAGAGTCCAGCTAACTCTATTACAAGCTTTAATAATAATAAATTATGAGGAGAAACTGGAGGATGCTCTGCTTTTATATTTATATAAATATGTAGATGTGTATTTATATATATATAAAACAAAAGTTCTGTACCCTAATACCTGGATTTTCCAGGTTCAGGGAAAGAAAACTTTGTTGAAATGTTCTCAGCAAAATGGACCTTTTTTCTCATTCCCTGATTTCAAAGAAAGTGAGCAAGGGTTGTGGTGTAAGATGTGAACTATTTTTTTATTCTTTTTCTTACCCATCTTGGCTTATGGTGGTCAGAAGCTGACCAGGATTCTTCTTTGTACTGCTTTTGTTAATTTTTATTTTCCAAGTAAATTTTGTCCCCTCAGATGCTTTGTGGGAAAAGTGAATATGCTATGTTGGCTTCTTTTGATGTTGTGATGGGAAAAAAAGAAAAACATGAACCTGGAGCTTCATATGCTAGAGATGGGAATTTTTTTCTTGTTGAATATGTATGTGCATCTCGGTGTTGAACTGGAATTACGAGATCATTGCCTCAGAATGTCCAAAGGAACAAGGAGCTGCGTTTGCTGTAGCAACATGCTTCCTGAAACCAGCTCTATTCCAGTGTTGCCTGAAATCTGTTTGTTTGCATTAGTCTATTTTTAAATTTAAACTTATTCTTAATAATTTAAACTGATATTTAATGTTCAGGTTTATGTGCTGTGCACAGAGGACTGCTGCAAAGCAGCTCTCCTTGAAGCCCTTCTCTTTTCTAGAATAAACAGTGCTGTGAAACTTCACGCAGTGGCTGAATTGGCTTGGACTGATGCGTGCAAACACACGCAGATGCGTGTGTGTGGTTATAGACACAGCAGCCCTTATTCTTTCCTCTGGCTAAGCTGTTCTCAGTATCAGCTTTTTTCTGCCTTTACACTTTTTCTCTTATTAGAAGTATCACATATTTCTGCTACCAGCACACCACGAGGCAAGTCCACAGGCAGAGGATGTACTGGCTGATGGAGAAACACTCAGGCCAGGCTCTGTTTGCCTGGAAGTGACTTCTGTCTTGGAAGGAAAGATGGGCATAAGGATGCTAAGGACAGCCTGGAGGGAGGGCTGTATTTTCTGGAATCCCATCTGATTTGTTTAAAGGAAATGTTTTCTATGGCCCATGTAATTGTACTATCTGTGGGCAGAAAGAGTTTTGTAAATATCATGTACAGGTTTTGTCTCCCCCTGAGATTTCCTGGCCATTTTTTATTGCTTCAGTTTGCTTTCTCTTCCAAGTCATTGAAAACAGTCTAAATCCCTCTTACTATACTTGGTCTTCATTCTTTGAGCATTTTTTTTCACCTGAATATTATTGCAGGCCAAGTTTACAGGATGTTGTTCTTCTAAAACTTTAATGGTTTGAATCAATTCCTGATTTAGCTCTTTCTAACCCACCAGCTATTACCCCATTAACCATGCAAGGTTTGGGCCATATACAGAATGATATGTTCATTAATTACTTTATAAGCCTATAAGTTGCATATAACAGGGTTTTCTTATTAAACTTTTGTTGCCAATGCGTCCAGATGTATGCACATGTGTGCGTGCATGTAAATACATGCACAAAAAGGTGCTGTCCCAGTTTGTCCAAGTGAGGAAAGAAGCTTAATCAGTGTTTGAGGAGATACTCAGAAGAGTTTTATCTTCAGCATTCTTGAAAACCTGTAATTGAAAGTGGTATTGGTCACCCTGGGTGTGCATAGGTGGCTATGGCCAGAAGCTGTCCTGTCCTGCCCAGCCTCCTCTCTGTCCTAACTGTGTATTCCCCCACACCTCCAAGTCAGACTAGCCCCCCCCTTCGCAGGCTTGCCATGGGAGATGTTCTTCTGAGGCTTTCATGACCTACTTCAGTCAAGATGAACCCAATTAAATTATTTCCACATCAGTCTTGCTGATCCAGCTCATTTGGGACTGAAATACAAGAGCCTCCATCAGCAAATCCAATGGACAGTTGCTCCCAGCAGAGAGAAAGGAATATGCCACTGGCACTCATTATTTCAGACGGATAGCACCCATCACTTCCAGTGGGCCAGCTGGATCCAGGAGAAGATGCATGGCCATTGCCTAATTAATTGCTGCAGCTGCTTTTATACCAGCATCCCTTTTCCAGACTTCTTGCTACAGTATAGCTCAGCAATAAGCATTTATTCTTTCTAGGAGAAAATAATAACAGAAAAAGGCTTAGCCTCTCTTTCTCTCTCTCTTTTTAATCTTAAAGGACTTCTAGTAAATGTTATGTTTAATTCCTTGAAACCTAAAAATCACTTTGAATTAGATCATGCCACCTTGCAGATTATTAGTTCACAAAGTGACCTACTGCCTTAGGCTATTACAAATAGTATAGTTACATTTCTGAACCATAAAAGTGTGCAAAGCAACAACCATCCCAGGCATACTCCTTGTTTGACATGACTTTGTGACATGATGTTTTGCTTTACACTCTTAAAAAGTACAGACTGTGTGTCCCTGTGTTTCATCTAATCCTGGGTATACTACTGAAACTCTTTTCAGCCAGACTGAAGGTTGAATAGGTTTTGCACTGAGTGTGAAAGGGACAGTAAATCTGTTGGCTTGCAGGGTAGATCAGACTCTATCAGAAATCAGTATGCAGATCTTTAAGGGACATGCTGGTTTTACCTGTGTAGTGCAGTGCTCTCTCTAACAACTTGTATCCAGCAGTGGTACACCCAAATACATCCAAACCAGGGTTGAGTACGGCAACTGCTATGTGTCTACAATATGAATTACTCCAAGGCTTGGATTACCCCCTAAAGCCACAAGTGCCGGGAGGGTTTGTCATGCTGTTGGCTCACAGAGCTTATGCCAGCACATACAAGCGCTGATGCTAAAAAAGGCAGGCACTTTCTCTTGACCTCAGCTGCTCATCTGTCCTTTCATACCTCCCTTATCCAGGTCACCACGAGGCAAAGCAAATGTTTGTGCATCAGACAGAGTGGCTGGGGACAGCAGGAAGGCAACAGCGCCTTTTTTGCCAGCAGGGCTGCCAGTACCTTGGTGTCACCTCTGTCTCTCTGTTTCTGAGTTATGCTGAGCTGAGCCCAGGTGTGGCTCAGAGTGAGGGCAATAAATGATGGGATGTTTGCATAGCAGCAGGTTACCAGTGCCAGGTTGTGCATACAGAGGGGGAGGGCAAGTTCAGACTTCTGAAAAGTCATCACAAGTTCATATAGACTCCCTATAAGCAGAAGGCTTAAGGCCACAGATGACATGCAATGGGGAAATAATCTTGACTCTGTGTATTTTTACCACCATTGGCTTTATAAAGAGGATAGAAAAAATCCTGGGGTTTAAGTCACCCGGTTTTACAGAGGAAATTTGGGATTTTGTGGAGTGCTACAGCTTTCTAGATCCCTAGTAGGCATAAGGCAGGCAAATATGGAAGATAAAACAGATTACTATAGCAGACAACAAGATATCTTTGCTTTCACTTGGAAATTATTTTAATTCATGTGTTTTGAAGCTGTCTTAAGATGTGTGTAGGAAAAACACAAAGCAAATATTTAGAAGCAAAGTCCTCTTGTTGAACATCTGTAGATGGTGCCTTTCAACAAGAACCACCTGAGCTCCAGGGTCACATATCTGAATCCTAAAAGACGGGCAAGCAGCACAACTCAGCCAACCACCTCAGATATTCCTTACATTAAAATAAAAAGGCCTAAATAATGTTAATAAGTTTTTTACTGTAGTTCATAAAAATTAAAATCTTCAAGCCCATTTTCTTTTCCTATTTTGAAGTATAAAACATAATTCTTTAGAAGTGTGTGTCCCTGTGTCCTAGTTGAACCTGCTCCTAAATCCATGTATTGGCCCGAAACAAGCTAAGCTGCTTCTCGTACCTCAGTTCCTGTGTGAACACAGTCCCACACTCCCCCCTCCATGTCTGCCCACAACACAAGCAACAATTGCACATATTCTGGTGTTCTTAAACTTAGCAAAATCTTGAGTGTTTCAACTCAGAAGACAAAGTGAATTAAAAGCAAGGCTCTTGCTGTGCACAGGACTAGAATTCTCAGTATTTGTGTAAGGAGTAGGTAGAAGCCTGTGCAGAACAAGAATGTTACAGAGCAAATGCAGTCACAGTAGTTCTCAGAGCCAAATTTTAGCTAAAATCTGTTCATAAGTTTTGTGAGCCTAGACGTTGCATTTCCATGTGCAACCAGGTGACAACACATGCACATCAGCCAGCTAACCAGGCATCAGATCATGCATGTCAGTACAGGCTTGCACATAGAAATGTTTTGCAGCCCAAAGTTTAAAGTCTAAAATTAAGAAATTGGCCCTTTGCTTCAGTCTGTGTTGTGTAAACCATGATGTTTGGTGTTGAACTGTACAACCACTGCTTCTTGCACTGGTGTGTGTAGTTACAAAGCAAAGCTGTGCTCCATTATGTCTCCTAAATGGATGTTGTGATCATAGTTTTCAGAGACACTGTAGCCTGTAAAGCAGATGAGGAAATTGCATGCCCTCTTTGATAAAGGCAAATCTTGAAAGGGGAGGCTGGAAATAAACATTTTAAGTGCAGGAAATTAAAACCACTTGCTGAAGGGTTGTTTCTGAATTCCTAGTCGAAGCCAAATCTTGCTTCCTTCACTCTCATTGTATTAGTTCCTTTTGCATCTTCAGTGAAATAAGAGACACAAAGCAGGGTTCTCTTTCCTGTCACAGTGGTGGAGTCTGGCCATTAGAGAATGACATGTGCAAGGGGTGTACTTGGGTAGCATTAAATGAATTTGACAAAATATGAACCGTGATCTAGCACTTTGTTTACAGGCTCCATATTCATGTTTACAGATGATGATTTCTGAGGCTCACGCTTTTTACGTTTCCTGTTTGAAAAGGGCAGCCAGTGTACAGATATTTATTATGTTTATCAGCGTTTCTGAATAGATTTTTTTTATAGTACATGGTTTTATGAAGTGTAATATTTTTATAGCAGAATGATGATCTTTGGACTTTATATATTGTTACCTACCACTGTTTGCTAATAAGGTCTTTTGCTCCCTTTTTTCTGTGCACTGTATCCAGTGTTGCTGCTGCTACTGTTGCTGGCCTCAGCTGCTGCTGGCCCACCCAGAGGTGGGCTGATGGTATTGTGAAACTGTGCAAACTAACTTCAAAGAGCTGTGACTGTGCTGGAGGGCTGGCTGTGTGCTGCGTCCCTCTTGGCAGGAGGGATGGGGAGCTGTTCTCTACCAGGAAAAGAGTTTACTGTGGATGGCCCCTGAGGAGAAGCCTCAGTGCTCACCTTTGTCTGTATTCTGCCATTTTGGCTTGGCATGCCCATCCTTTCCCTTCTTTATAAAGAAATAAAAAAGAAAAAACAGAAGAGGATCCTGCTCATTTTTGCATAATTCCTTTCTAGTCCCCAGGCACTGGCCCTCTTTGAATGCCATGCTCTGGTCACAGTGAAATCACACAGCTACCTTTTCAGATTATACCTAGAGCTGTTACCTCTGTGCAGGCTGAATACTTAAAACTCTGCTTTGGGAAGCAATAAGTAAACCTTTAACTCCTCATTGGTCAGGCAGTCCACCCACTAGAGAAATCTGGGATTTCAGTGCCAGACAAATGAGCTCTTTCACATAAGCTGTCTGGCATGGATTTCCCTTGTCCCTCGGAGATTTCCTGAGGTACAGCTCTTCTGGAACTGCTGGTCACTAGCAAGCAGCCTGCATAACCTTTTCTGCTTGCTGAACTTACTAGTGACCACAAAAGCAAAGTCAATGTATCCTTTGATGTTGATGTTTGGAGGGATTGTTTCTGATTCTCTGGTGCTACAGTGTCTGAGTCTGTGCATCACTGCACTGGTGTTCACATCTGTGGGTTGCCATCAGCCCCAGCAGCATCACAGAGGAAGCAAGTCCAGCTCCGGCTCCCTCATAGGAACAGTGTGTGATACCAGATATGGAGAAACTGCATGTTACTCAGGCCCAAGCAAGCATAACAAAGCAAACTTGTCCTGAGGATCAAAAAGTCTTGTTACATGTCTGAATAGCATCTTGTTCAAGGGCTGGCTGAGCACCTCTCAGGCACTATGGCAAATGGAAATAATAGGCAGCAACAGTAACAGCTAGTGCCTGGAAATCATAAAAAGCAGAGGTTTTGCATTAAAAGCTATGAAGAAGAGCTGAAAACAATTTTAAGCTATGCCCAGCTGTTCAGGTTAACCACAGAAAACTTTGCAGTGCCTTGGCTGCTAAAGATGCCATACTCTCACTGCCTGGATGCAAGATGGAAGAAGGAGATCTCTGTCCATTCATCTAGATGGACTGGAGAGCTATTTGTGGTGCTCTCACTGTTTTCTAAACAACCAAAGCTGGCCTGAGCCCAATTCCATTCTTCGTTGGGGAAATTAGTTTATAAAACCACTGGTGATTCAGAGTCTGTGGTGAGGCTGTGTGTTGTTTTGGTTTGGCACACTCCTGCCTAATTGATTCTTCCTGGCCTTCAGGTTCTGCAGCAACTGGTGAAAACAGCCACAGTCAAAAAGCCTCATGCTTTTCCTACTGTAGAAAGCAGGCTTCAATTTTAATTACAGCCTCCTTGCTACGGCATGCAAACAGAGTCAGAGATCTCCAGTGTATCTATCCAGACTTTCTAATTGTCACACTATTGTCTGGACTTCTCTCTACTGTAATTTCTATTATAAACAGTTATTTGCTTTACTTATCCATTCAGGCCAACCACTTCTCCAACAGGATAATCAATGTGAAGCATGAAGGTATGTTCTACCTTAGCACTCAGTCCTAGGGGTCTAAATCTATTTCATCTATTGGTACTCGCATAATTTAGCCTTTAGGAACATTACCTGTGACAGTGGAGCCTTAAAAACAGAACAGAAACAACCTGCATTTGACTTTAGAAAAGTGACGAGAGTAATCCATCAGCTTTTAAATACTGCTCATCTGTTGCTATTTGGGCCTTTGGTCTCATTTCAACCGTATCTGCTGCCATCTGTTACACTCTGAGGGGAGATGCACATCGGCTACAGGGCTGCAACCTTTTTATGGGTTCTGTGAACTGAGCGGGTAGAAACCCTGTCCATGAATGAACAACGTGCTCCCTGATGTGTGTTTAGATGGGCAAGAAAAAAGTGGAGCACACAGCTGAGATGTATGCATGCTTTTGGCCCAGCGCATGTTCAGCTCAGCAAAGGTGAGGATTATTTATTCTGCAATTCAGGTGCAAATTTGTTATTACTTTCCCAAGCCCAGGAATGAGCTTCTTCTGTGAAGCTCATGTCAGAGATCCAACACACACGTTCACACAGCTTGCACAATCCCCAGTTCCAGGAAGTCTCTAAGCAGCCACATGTTCTTCTACCATCAGATGATCCGAGGAAAAATACAGCACTGGCATTTGAGCCAGGGGAAATTACATATGTATTAGTATGTTCACCAGCACATGCAAAATTCATTGGTCTTACACTAACATGACCTTTAAACTTCGTATGTTTTTATACTGCCTATACCAATTCAAATCAAGAGTATCTCTTTTGTGATGCAGCCAACAGCTAAAACTCAGTCTGAAACAGGCTGGATGGTTCTTCCAGTACTGCTTCAGTCTTCTCAAAACCTTCAGTCAGTATCACCAGCAAGCACTTAAAAACTGATCTGTAAGAATTACAAGATCTCACCAATATAACTGGAAGCTTCATTCCCGGTTTCTAAAGGAAAGTGGAAGAAGAGATCAAGCAGTATGTGTTAAAGGTAAGAAAATTTCATGCAAAACCCACTATTCAGGCATCAAGTGCCATTTTTGAAATGCACCAACTACCATCACTGAATATATTCAAAGGGTTTAGGGTTTAGTGTTCAGATGCAGGGAAAAACACAAAATGCCTGCTGTGGAGATGATTAAAGACCCTGATGTATTCAGCTCAGCCTGGGGATGGCTGAGAAGTGACTTGATTATCTCATACAAGAATCTTCACAGAGAGAAAAATCCTATGATCTGGAAGAACAGAGCCAGACCAAAGCACAAAAACTGTCAAATGTGTGGGTGCAAAGTTCACACAGATGCAGGATGGAAATAAGGAAGCTTTATCTACTGAAAGCGACTAAGAGGAATGGCAAACTCATTTTCTCCTTTGATAGTTTTGTTCAAACAAATAACCAGCCTCACTTTCAAGTTGCTTTCAGTAGGTATGCCTTAGGAGACAGAAGGTTAATATGGAAGTAAGTGGATCACTTCTATAGTCTACAGTAATCTGGAAATCAATTTAAATGTTGTGATGGTCTCTTTTGGCCTCAAGTATGACACGCAGGTTTTGGCCTCAAATATCATATGAACAGATTGTGTTTCCATAGGATTGATGACTGTTTCATAGGATGAACTTCAAAGATTAATTCGAAGACTGATTGGCCACAAATAACTGGAATAATCAACCTTTTGTATTTAAATCTGTATCTTTACTGTGACACATACATAAAATCATTGCCATCTTGAATAATATAGAATATCCCTCTGAAATTTTGTGACATTTTCAACTATTTATAATGTTATAATTCAGAACATCCTGTTTCACACTATTGGTGCAATATGATTAAAATATTTAGCAAGACAGCTAAAAAACTTGCTACCTTAAAACAAAATAAGTTACAATAGCATTAGTAGTGCACTAATATTGTGAACTACAGAAGGGCCTTAAATAGATGTTAAACATGAGTGAAACCTTCAAGTACGAAGAGATGAAGGAGGCTTTAATCTTGAAAAAGCTCTCCAGTTAGAATTAAGCTATTTAAAAGACAGTGAAAATTAGACCACACAACTTTGAATTCTTAAATTTCCAAGGCCTGGAGCTGAGTGATGATTCGTGAACTGAGTGACTTTATGCAGCTTCTGCACATCTGGAAAACAAATAGATTGAGAGGGTTTAACATCCTAATCACAATGCTCTGGCTATGTATGTATTTATTTGTTTGTTTTTAAAGGAAAGAGGAAAGTAAATTATCAATAACAAATGCAAATGTTGTTCATAATAATGCATAGTCACAGCGAAAGAAGGTGCTTCTCCAGGAAAACGTTACCTCACTGCCCCCCAGCTTTAAGATTGTAAGTCTTATAAATTCTCAAAAGAATAGTTTTTGCTAAATCCTAAACACAAAAGATCGCATCTACTAAGAGTTGTTCCACCTCTGTGACAAACATTACTGGAGCAGCCTCCCTGAGGTGTGATGTGGTGGAGATTTGTCCAGAGCAGCCACACAGTATGGAAGTGCTGCACAGCCACTTCCATCAGGGTCCCCTGCTGTAGAGTAACAGTCCCTCTTTTTAGCCCAAAGAGCCCTACACAGTTGGAACCTTGCATCACACTTCCAGGAGGTGGGATGTATGGGTCTGACCTCACCAGCCTGAGGAAGGAGTTGATGGGCTTCCCTGCTCTCATCTGCAGGACCCTTAGCAAGTACTGGAACCACAGGTTTTTCATGGGATGCAGAGGTGACACGCTGCCTCCACCTGAGCCTTCCACAGAAAAGAAGGAGCTGGTTGTTAGGACATACTGCTGCAGAGCCTTCAGGAAGGACACTGTAAGCATAAAGAAGCACCAAAGTCACAGGGTGGTGTCATGGTGAGGGTATTCCTCAACTCCAAATTTCCTCTTGGTTAGGTTTTGTTGAGCGTCCTGCTCAGTGTGAAAGGTTCAGCTTCCACTCTGGCAGAACTAACTGTCCCCTCCTCACACACACAGGGAAGCTATGTGCAGGGCAGATGCTGCAGTCCAGTCCAGCTGCCAAGGGTCCATTCGAGCTGCATGGCTTTTGGATGAAGGCTCTCACATTTAATTTTGAAGGCTCTCAGTGTAAAAAACCAAGGTATCTCTTGTAAAAAAAAAAAACCAACAAGACAGTACTTGTGAACTAAAGTTGTAGCATCACCACCTAATATTAATGTTTAATGGAAAGATCAATACCCATATAAAAGATGGCCCCGGATATCTATGGGATGCTATTTCAAATCTTCGTGACAGGGACCCTTTCTACAGAGTGTGGAGGTTGTCTGTAAGCACCCATCCCACTTTTGCACATGTACATCTGGATACATGAGTGAAATGCATTTTTTTTAAGTATACACACTTGAATCAGTACTTTTTTTTTTCCTGTTAGACTTTGCATAAGCCTCAGTGACTCCCTGTTGAGCCCTAAATGGCCCTGTAGAAGTCTGCCAGGACCTACTGTTTATTTCATTTTGATCCTAGTAGCTTTGGAAAGGACTTTGGCATGTTTACCTTCAAGTTACTCATCTTGTATGCCCACAGTTTGTTTATTCACTGTAGTCTACTGAAATTTCCCCCCTTTCTTTGAGTTAAAGAAATAGGCCAAAGGTGATTTCAGGGTCCCTATCTGGATCTGCATCACCAATTCAATCAGAGACAACCTTTGGCTTCCTCTAGTAAGTCAGAGTCATCCTAGATACTGTCCTGCTCTCACAGTTCTGCAGTAAACAAAAGAAATCTTAGTACATCAAGTGAAAAACTTACCCTAACTTGAGTGGATTTAACACTACCAAGGATACTGTTATTAGACCAAAGCAAGGCCTGGTGTAATCATACCCTTCTGGCTCAAGCATGCTAATATGCTTTTCTTCCTAAATCAAGCCTACCAATATTGATGTTCAAGTTCTTTTCAGTGGCAGTAGTTGGGTAGTTGTTCTTTAACAGGGGAAGGGCTGGAAATGGACAGAAGCACAGAATTGTACTTTTCTACCACAAATTATTCCCCTTTCCTGGCCATCCTCCAGCCTCACTTGGGTGATTTAGTTTAGGGAGAGCCAAAATACCAGGAAAGAGCAAGTTTAAATATGGTAAGTGGGGTTTTTAGTAGTGAAATATACTAGGAACCTGTATTTTTTATCATGTCCTAATAAATTTGTATTTATTCAGCTCAATAAAGACCCACAAGTCCTGAAGAAAGGCTTACATAGCTAAAACGACTGTCGTTATTTAACAGCGTGTCTGAACTTCGACTCCTTCACTTTCTGCCATCAGTCGGAACCCTGATTTTAGGCTCTCCCTTACAACATATGAGATGTTTTCATTGGATGAAACACTTTAAGAATGACACAGAAAGCTTGGGAGAAAACCCATGACTAGTTCCCCTCATGAAGTAGAAGTGTTTCAGCACACGCTTTGTAAGCAGTAAGGGTGGAATTAAACCTCCTCACGGCCTTACTTGAGATGTTCATGACACACCATTGATACGGCTCCCTTGGAAAAAAGAAATATATATATTTTTAATAGATTTTTTAAAAAAAAAATTCTGTTGGATCCATCACCTAGGCAGGTTTTCCATAAGGAAAAAACCTCTGCTTTACAGCCCTATTCAACACCTGCTATGTAGGAGGTGCAGCCTGCTAAGTGAGCACCACCAGTCCTTCTGTTCTTCTCCTCTGGACATGACAATTACAGTGACAAAATGATTATATGTCATTTAACTATAAAAGAAGATTTCCCTAACCGAGTGAAGAGAATTTTGCAAGGTGGTGTTACGATATGAGGTTCTCTTATACCAGCTGACCTGATTTAGCAATATAAAGTGCAGAGTGCGTGTGACTGAACAAGCAGCCCTCATCCTTCCTTTTCCAAACACACAGTAATCATCCACAATTGCTTCAAGGATACCAGAAACACAGTGGTGCGATACTAGAGAAAACACTCAGTGTTTCTTCTCACATGCATGTGGAGGCATGATTTTAACAAAAATTACCATTTATTATCATAATTTCTTTATTTAAGAAAAGAGAGTTTTATAAATTAAAAAACAAATATTGTTATAAAAATCACTTTAAAATAGTTATCATTATACCCTTGTACCATATCTATATTACCATCTGCAAGTATAAGTAACCTTGAATAAATCTATTGTCTTTTTTTTCTCCATTCTGTAGAAACTGATTTATTCCAAACAGCCTTAACAACATAGTTTTCCATTTCAAAATAGAATATATAATTATCAAATTATCTAATTTGAAGCATTATTGAAAAATATCTTAAAACACTTAAAATCAGTTCAGTCTTCATGACCATAAAATCAGATGAATGTAGCCTTCAACACTACATGTATTTCAGCATGAAGTTGGCTTAAGTAATTTCAGCTGCAGTTTTGGCTGTCTGTTTTATCATGTGTGACTAATTGAGGACTCAGAGCAGCCTCCTCCAAGAAAAGCCACATCCTCCAGCTGCCCCAAGGCCCTGCTGCACCACACACATGCAGGGTGTGTCCTTCATCTACAGACATTTGTCTTTTAGACAAAAAAACCTCCCAGGAGAAAACTTGCCCTTAATAGTTGTACTGTAAGCTTAAGTAGGGGAAGATATTTTGTGGGGGTGGGGGAAGCAGTGCTGCTCCCACTCTTGAGCAGTGATCTCCAGCTCATCCAGGCTGCTTCCTGAGCATGGACAAAAAGTACCTGCACAGCTTCACTGCAAACCCAGCCATCAGGATGAGCTGTTTTTCATGTGCTTATGATATATACTGTGCTAGGGCCAGAGCTTGTGTGATTCCTGCCTATGTAATTTATAATAATAGGAATAACTACACTAAGAAAAGGTTCAGGTGTTCAGACCTGCCCGACCATAATTGAATGGCACTAAGCTGTGTTCACGATGTAACACAATGTGGTTTGGTTGATATGCTGAAGGGAAGGGATGCCATTTTCTAAAATGAGGTATAGCTCCTTCTAGAGTGGTTTAGTTGTTATGCATTTATTTAATTTTTCTTTAATACTAAATTCATATTTCTACTACGATATCTCTGCAAACGTATCAGGGCTCACCATGCATTTTACAGAGATTATTCATTATTCCTATAAGGCAGCCTCCTGAGTTAGCAGTCCCTGGTGTTTAATCTTAGTTGCTGCTGTGTAATCCACATGGAATAAAACTCCCCAAACATCATGCCAGCAGGTAGGGATAATGTATTTGTAATCAGAGATGCAAACATAAATGCAAGTGTCATATCAAGTTCTGCTCTTGCTTGGCTCCATTTGATGTTGCAGACTGGCTAAATGACAATGGTTCTTCTCAATCTTCTCATCTACCTGCCAGATGATCTGTGTTCACTTTAATGAACAGGTATTTCATTACAAGCTCTAGGAAGGCTGTCCAAGCAATGTATCTTTTCTTCATATTTTTCTGCAACTTTAGAACTACCATAGCATGGAAACAATAACTACTGCAGTCGTGAAGTCAGAGGCTCTTGAGCAGCTTGTTTAATTGTTGTTCTCTTGTTTGTCATGCAACACTCCAAATAATGTTTTCCTGCAATTCCTTTTACAGGAGGGAAAAGGCACCATCATTTTTCTCATCAGATGTGTGTTAACAGTTATATGAGATACATCCTTTAGGACTGCCATTGTGTCTTATGCAGGAAGCATAACTACCACATAGTACTAGCAGATTGTCCTGCTATGATGTCATATCACATCATTCTTCAGTTGTTTTATTGCCAGACAGGCAGTATATTCCTCTCTTCCTGACAGGGAAATTCCACCATACATCAAGAGGAAGAGATGCCCCAAAAGGAGAAAACCTGCATGCTGCTTTACTCAGCAGCTAGATGTGCAGCTGTTGAGGTTAAGAAGTGCTGGTTCCTGAGCTGCAGATCTGGGATGAGAAGAGGAAAGGCCACACATCCCCCACAGTTGGGAGGCTTGCCCCTTTCACCCCTGCACACAGAAATGGGGAATGTGGGATATGGAGACTCGCTTCTGGGGAAGACACAGTATTCATTTGCTAAACAGACCCATCATCTAACAGCTCACCTCCTCACAGAAACAAAATCCATGATACGGTGAGAAGTTAATACTGCGCACTCACCTCCAGCTATTTTATGTATCCTTCTGGGCAAAACCATCAGCATTAGGTGTGCTAGCACTGAAGATCTGTGGAAACAATGACGAAGGAGCCAGGGATGCTCTCCTCCATCCCACCAGCTGCAGGCAGCTTCTGAACTGCAGAAATGGTGTCTGCAGAAAGTCTCTGATATCAGAGAGCGTCCAATGCAGAGTAACTACAGGACAACCCTAGAGTCTCTCTGCTAAAAATAAGCAGATCTTCCTTTAGTGAGGAAGAGTTTAAAGTAAAGATGGACAGTAACAAAAGTCAGTGACTTAGAAAACTAATAACCTAGCCAAAGCCTGAGGGAAAATAAGAATAACCGGCCAGTATCATAGACTTCAGAGGCATCTCCTTGCAGGAGTCAGAAGTACAAGGCTAATGAGAAATAAATAAAAGCAATGCACATTTCAGGAAGAAATTTCAGGAAATGCATGCAGGGTATTTCTGAAAATAATCTAAGGGATAAAAGATTGCAGGGGATTTGTCCTTTTGAAAACCAAAGCAGCTACAATTACCTTTTCTGATTAGAAGAAACATAGGAGCCATCCTCACACATATGTGGTTTGGCTTATTCACAAGTATGCAATGACCTAAAACTCAAAAGGGAATACAGACAAAAGGATATATGAATAGATGAAAAGAAAGAAATAGTGTCAGCCTGCAGATAACAGAATCAGAAATGGTAAGGTGTGAAATCAGTTTCAACTATCATGGCATATAAAAGACAACCAAACAAGTTTGATAAAAGAATTAGAAATTAAAATAAGACAAAGGAAATGACAGTCATTAAATAATGCATAAACAGCCCATAACAAGTAAAGGTAGAAGTATGGTAATATTAACTCAAAATAGGTCTAAATTTAGTATGAAAAACATACAGAAGCATAGTTCAGACGGGGAAAAGAACAGGTGAAATATATTTTAGGAAAAAAGATGCGTCAGAACCCAACAAAACTTGCTCTGAAGTCTACCAGGCCCTAGCAGAGATAATCAGTGACTATCTTCTCCATGGAGATATATGGCAATCCAGCACTAGATAAAAAGATGTGTCTAAAAAGAAGGGGTTAACACCAACCCAGCAAATTGCAAGTCAAATGGATTAGTTATGATATATAGAAACAAACAAACAAAAAGCTAGAATAATTGAAGAATCAGCTAATGTTCACCTAGGGAACAATGTGTGTAAAAGTATGCCTAGCATGGACTTGTCAAGAGCAACTCATGTCAAATCCAATTTAACGTCTCTATTGAACAGTCCAGGAGGTAAAAGGGAAGCTGTGACTGTGTTAAATTAAGGTGGGTTTTTTTTTTTATGTCTTTTGACATCCTTTGAAGAAGTCTAAAAAAATAGTATGCAAATGAAACCACTATATATACACACAGAACTGCAGCAAATGCATACTGCAAATCCTTCCCAGCTGCTTCTGTTGTGTAACTGGTAAAGCCTGTCATGTGGGACTGGTTTCTCCTGGGCACATTTCTAGTTAATGATTTTTCCATTAACTACTTCAAAAACAAAGTGAGATTCTCCCAGAGTTAGGGAAGGGTATTATCAGTGTGCTGCTGGTAAGGCTTTGACTGGGACATGATGACCCTTGTTCAGGCTATGACTTAAGAAAGGTGTAAACAAAACCAGAGTAAGCAAAAGGTTAAAACACTTAAAAAGCACAGCCTAAGAGAAAAGGGTAAAATAACTTGTTTACTCCAGGAAGAAAGACTAAAGAACACCACATTCCAATGCAGATTGGTATTGGGGTTTTCCATACACAGAGTTAATTTTCAGTCAGTGACAGTAAAGCTACATTTTTAGGTAAAACTGTAGCTGTAATACTAATGACTGAACCTGGACATATAGGATATGTAGACTTCCACTACATGAGATTTTTGTTTAAACACACAGAACAGATTTCCATAGGCCTCTCTTCTGCCAGCACAAGTCAAATCAAAATGAATAAATGAATAAATGATTCTTTGAGACCCTGTTCAGATTCACATTGCTGCTTTCAAACAAGGAGTCTAAGTAGTCCACAGAAACATGGTGGGCTACAGTTTGGTTTTTCATAATGCAGGGGAACTGCTTTTCATAACCAAAGGGGTTAAAACTCTTCCACACACAGCAAAGCCAGGAGTGGTAGCGGTAGAATGTCATATTACATAACAGAATACAGAAAGAGAGGACACACAGTGCTCTTCCTCACGCCTACTGCTCTCCAAGGAAGCAATCGGGGAGAAGAGTGCAGAGTTCTTACTTATTTTTTTCCTTTCCTTTTCTTTTTTCTTCTCCCACTCTCCCCGAAATCCTGCAGGGAAAAGGAGGGAAGCAGAGGGAAATAAGCAACCATGGCCTCCAGGACTTCTTGCAGACTATGGGCATGCCCCAGGCTGCACTTTCAGTCCAGTTCTAGACTGTAAAAACTGCAAGTCTTTGGAAAGCAGAGGTAAACATCCATTTTCACTATCTCTAGTGCAATGAGCAAAGATAGAAGATGTAATTCACAGAGAGGTGTTTGTTTATATGGCCCGAATTTTATGGAGACGGCATTAGCAGGGTTAGAGTTTATCTCCCCTTCTAAATGTCACCTTTGCTCAGGTATGAAATAGAAAGTGCTGGTGAGAGGCGGGATCTTAAACCATTTCAGGTCCAGAGGGAAAAGCTGAACTGTTGCACTGCTCTGCCATAACCTGGTATTCCCAGCTCCAAACATTCCAAGTCCATAAACTGGACTCTTAAAAAAAAAACCAAAACACAACACAGGATTATCTTAAATAATGAAAATAAAATCACTGCAGCAGCCACAGGCCCTCCTGACACCCACATACCCAAATACAACTCTCACACCACTGACACCCCACCACCGCAAGCCCTATATCAGCAACACGCCTGACGCTTAGAGAGGCGGAGCAAGTCTCTGCTGGGGGGCGGGATGCGCCCCTCACTAGCCAATGGGAAGCCACGGGCTGCCTCCGGGAAGCCAATAGGAACTTGGAAAGCCGTCGCGCGGCTCTGCCCTACGGGCTGCAGAGGAATGCCGGCAGTTGAACCGGCGGCGACCCTTCTCTACGCACTTTGCGACAATTTCTCCCCCTCCTCCCGCCTCGTTGCTTTACGGCCTTTCCCCCTCCCCACGTCCACCTCCTCTGTTTCGGAGGCCGGGAGGCGGGGCCGCTGCGGCCAATAGGTGCCGAGAGCGCCGTGGTGACGGAGGGGGCGGTGGTGAGGGCGCTGCCGTAAAGCGGGCGCCGGCTCGGTGGGGTGAGGGGGTTGTCACCCGTGCCGGTAGTGGCAGCAAGGGAGGCGCGCGGGCTGGGCGCTCCCTGCCGTTGAGGGTCGCCATGGCGGGGGCGATGGGCCGCAAGGCCGTGGACTATCTACGCAGCAAGGAGTTCAGGGATTACCTCATGAGGTGAGTGGAGCGTGGTACGGGGGGCTTTGCCGGCTGCCGCGCACGCTTCTGCCTCTTGTGGCTTCAACCCCGGCTTTGCCCGGGGCCGTCAGTGGCGACCGGCGTCTCTTCCCCAAACTCTTCCACCCGTTGTCCCCCGTTGCCTCCGGGCACCCGAGGTGGTGGCTGCGGCGGGCGGTGTCGCTTGACCTCTACCAGGTTCGCCCTTGTCGGTGGTTGCGCGCGGGCAGGAGGGAGTGAGTGAGGGTGAAGCCGGTCCGGAGGTATTGGTGTAGGTGGCGGGGGGCAGCGAGGCACCCTGTGCCTTGCGGAGGCTCTCGGGGCTGTCAGCCGCCCGCCCCACCGCCGGGAAACCGGGCTTGACCTTGATGCGACGCGGCACGGTTTGAAACTGCTGCGGCAGCTGCACTACAGTGTGACCTTTCCTCTGTCGGCTGTGGGACCAGCCCGAAGCGCTGCCCTGTCTCTGGGGCAGGTGGCAGCAGGCGCAGGAGCCGGCGACAGGGGCCTTCGGACCGCTGCCTGCAATCAGGGCAGAAAGAGCTTTGCTCTTGCTGTGTGCAGAAGTGAGTTTAACAGATGCGGTCCTAAGACCACTTATTTAAGTGGCTTGAGTATGTGTAAATACGTACTTTTTCCAGAGGCTTATTAAAGCCCCGATTTCATGGGAATGTGGATTTAGTCACTTACAAAACAGCTCAGTACTTTTTTGTCAAGCTTCAGCTTATGTGCTCTGCTGAAAGGCGTTGCAAAGTGAAATCACAGGGATATCCTAAAGATGCAATTGCAGCCTATTTGCTTGAATCTGGTAGAAATGCTTTATGGAGTGGTCTCGAATAGGCAGGCTGAGATTTCTTTGGCTGACAAGCAGCTTGACAAAGAAAACAAATAAAAATGGGCCCTTCTAGTACAGGTGGTTGAGCAAACTTTCAGTATAGGTGTTGCTTGCTGTTCTACCTACATGTATTGCAACTGATGTTTGATATTGAGCAAGTACGTAGGCGGGCATCAGTTTATCTGAGAAACAGTCTTGGTGAAAGTAGCAGATGGTGTAAGCCTGCATGGAAGAGGAATTATAATAAAAAAGCTCAGGAAGCAAAAGGGTTTGTTTGGCACTTGCAAAATCAAGTTCCATAAAAACAGTGGGGCAAAAACATGAGTTACAAGAAGGAAGAGAACATCCTTGAAGCAAAGCGAAAGAAGGTTAAAGCAGGCTTCTGTGTGGATTCCTTCTGAAAGTCCTCATGGTATTATGTAAGCTTGATAGGTGCACTTTGATAGAATCATAGAATAGTTAGGGTTGGAAAGGACCTTAACATCATCTAGTTTCAACCCCCCTGCCATAAGCAGGGACACCTCACACTAAACTATGTCACCCAAAGCTGAACAGTGCCAGGAATGGAGCACTCACAACCTCCCTGGCCAACCCATTCCAGCATCTCACCACCCTAACAGGAAGGAATTTCTTCCTTAAATCCAATCTAAACCTTTCCTGTTTAAGTTTGAACCCGTTCCCCCTTGTCCTGTCACTACAGTCCCTAATGAAGAGTCCCTCCCCAGCGTCCCTATTGGCCCCCTTCAGATACTGGAAGGCTGCTAAGAGGTCTCCATGCAGCCTTCTCTTCTCCAGGCTGAACAGCGCCAACTCTCTCAGCCTGCCTTCATATAGGAGATGCTCCAGTCCCCCGATCATCTTGATGGCCCTCCTCTGGACTTGTTCCAACAGCTCCATGTTCTTTTTAGTTCACTGAATAGAATTCAAGTAGGTGAATGGCTAGCAAAACAGCACTATGCTTCATACTTAAGAAAACAAACAAAAGTCCAGAGAAGATAATGGCAGCTTCTGAACACCACCACAGTTACTTGCTGGAATTATGTATGGTCTTGATAAAGACTGAAAAGGAAGACAAAAAAACCCCTTTTCAGAGTATTTCATCCTAATGCTAAGTCTTGAAATAAGCTATTAAAATAAGACTGTATTGTGAAAAAGGATAATTCTATGGGATTCTAGTGTTGCGTACAAAGATACCTGCTTAGTTTGTACTTCTGTTACTGCATGTCATGAAGAGCTGAAGTCAGTGGCTCTATGTGGTATGGCCTTTCAGCATTGTTTCTTGCTTAGTTAAGTTGTTGCCTTTATGTCCAGGTTAAAATTTAGATAACATGTAAATAAAAGACCATAGTCTGTCTTCTCTATAGAAGGAATGGAGTATATGTACTTTGAGCTATTATTTCTTTACCTTCTTTCCTGAAGGCTACAGGATTATTCTGAAGAAAATTATAGTCTTGCTGTGCTCATTGAGTAAGAGTTTTTCCTCAAAGCTCTAAGACTATGGTGTCTGCTCTAAAAATCAGCATCTAATGACTGCCATGAAGCAAGGGTTTATAAATGTGAAGGTTTTTTGTGGGAAATGATGACTTGAGAGATTGCTTGTGATACCAGTATTTAACTGTAAAATCCTTGACCCCAAATAAAGTAAGTGAAGTTACACGAAGAGGTGGAGTTGCATGTTCCATTGTTATGGCTTAGGGCAATCAAACTTGCAGACCTCTATTGAAATAAGTAGCTTCAGTTTCAGCTTTATAACTTAAAAACATGAAAGCAAGCATAATACATCCACCTGAGAAAAACAGCATGCATCTGGCAATAGAATTGCATTACATCAGGTTAGCTTTTGGATCTTGCACAAAGAATTAAGATAAACTGCTTTTAAAACTGTCATTAATAATTAATTGTTCTGCCAATTTCACATCTGGCTTCTCTTAAGTGGTGATTAATAGGGATCTGGATGACTGTAAATCATGTAAATACACATTTACTCTAACTGTTGCCTTAATGCTTTAAAAGTCAGCTTAGTTAGAATGTTAGCTGTAGTTAGATTTCTGGTTCTTGTAAAGCATAGCAGTAACGTTAACTTAAAACTTGCTGATTGGCCTATGGAAGTTTGGTAGCTCTATATATGACCTTGAAGTTGCATGGGTTTTTTTTCTATAGATCCTAAAAATGTCAGTTGTCACTAAAGTTATATTATCTAAGCCATTAATAGTATGCAACTGAATCCTCCTACTTTTATCTTCTAATGATTTAGTAGCTTCTAAAAAGCATCCAGTAAAACAGCTTTCTCTTTTTTTGAAAGAGGCAAGTTCTGGCATTGTCTTGTGGTAGAAATCTAAAGTACTTCAGTTGCATAAGGAATACCAAGGAGTTCCAAAAACTTCTGGTAACAGAAAAATAAGTGTGGAGACTTTGGTCTTCTGAAGCACTTCTGAAATATCTCTTCCTGATGACTCGGCAATAATGCAAATGTAGTCATTGTTAATTTAGGTGGCTTTGAAATAGTTAATTCCTTGTAAAGCTTGAGCACTTAAATTGACATAAACTGTCTAGGACCTTTCTTTTAACTGAAATGAACTTTAGGAGAGCTAGCATCAGTAATTAACTGATTTTCATTAGTAAATATTTAAACACAAGGACATTAAAAAAAGAAAGTCCTCTACTTCCTCTACTGATCTGCATGAGAAACTGGAGGACACTGTGCCTGCTGTCTCAGTCTTGTATGCTTACAGAACTGAACAATCTTTTGCAGAAGGGTAAAACCATCACCTCTTAGGGGATGGCAATGTGGGGGAACAGAGTGGTGACACTTCCTCTGTATTTGCAGGATTGCTTCTGGCCTGTTAATATCCTCACAGCCAATATGAAGAAAATACATACATGAAAATTTCTGAAAAATAAAGCTTTCCCAATATAGCTATTTTGGAATGAATTGTAGTAGCAATGTAAGGTATTGATCAGCTGACAGTTCCTCTTGTGATGTCCAGGCACTTACACAGAAAGCGGACACACTGAAACTGGATGGGTGAATTCAGCAACTCTTCCCACAGTTCTGGAAACAGTAGTATGAAGTGTTCCTTTTGTCAAGGGATTGAATGTAGTTCTTAACTGCTAATTTGAAATGGAGTCAGGAATAAATGAGCGCACTTGTTGCAGTGTCCTTGCTACTGGTTATGGTGCATTGTTATAGCTGTATTGGCTGCAGAGCTTTGGGGCTGGATGCCTGCTTCTGTGCAGTCTCTATGACCTTTATCTGCTCTCTTTTAGGAGTATAATAACTGTACCAGTCTCATGTGAATGTGAGGATGATCTTAGCCAGGGCTGCCTACTCTGTTAAAATAGCATCACTTTGATTCTATTTTAGGCTTTTACTTGCCTGAAAATGACTTCTAGTTTAAAAATCAAGGCTGACTTCTTTTGTCCCAAACCCAAGCATGCCAGGAGACATATTTGAATTTGTTTATTTAAGGTTTTATTGGGGGGGAGGAGTATGCACTTGTTTACTTCAATTAACTATTGCTGCAGTTCAGTTAATAAGAAAACAAACAACAAGAAAAAGTGATTAGACTAATCGGGAACACTAAGCATCTTGTTACAAGCCACAGGCTGATTTGAAGACTGGAAGCCAGTGTGATTGCCTGAGATAGAACTGACTGTTCCCTTGCCATAGCTATTTGTATAACAGTACTCTAAGAATATGGAAATCAGTGTGAGGGAGGTGACTTAAGTGCTCTGCAGCAGTAGACTTTCTATTAGTAGCTGGTTCCTTGTAAGTCATGATTTAAATGGAGTCTTATCAGTATCTTTGGAAAAAGGGTGCTTAAAAATTCTGAAACATTTTAAAAAGAGCAGGAAGCAATCTTAAATATATGCTGTAGTCTAGCTTCCATGCATAGATCATTATGTTATTACATAAATTGGTACCTAGATGAGACTTAAATGAACCCCATACATGACTAGAGTGTAATTGTGTTAGATCACTGAAAATATGTATACTACATCACTGAAAATATAATACAGGTTATGCCTGGTACAATCACGGTTGGACTAAGCTTAGTAACAGTAAGATCTTTGGTAATATTTGGCCTGACCTACTTATGTAGTACAAAGGATGTACAAAGAATTTCAAGTTTTTCAAAGCTCCCACAGAGGAACTGTAGTTATTTAGTTTTGTCATGACAAACCTTGTTGTGTCAAAAATGTTTGTCCTTTTAAACTAGTTGGGGTAGCATCTCCGATGCTTTGAAGACTATAGAGGATAAATGTCTTCCACAGACTATAATGGGGTTTTATCTTGCTGTGAAAAAGATACTAGGCAGCAAACAGTTGTCACAAAGACAGCTCTTGAGAGAAATGGAATTTTTAATACTGCTATGTTAATCAAGGTTAATGCCATGACAGTTTTCTGACTCCTGCCTATCTTCTATTTGTGATGCACTTCTCATTATGCTGATTATGAAAGAAACTAACACTTTTTTCTTCTTTCTTCTATGTGCTTTTTGAATGGAAAATGATGGCCCACTTCAACAGTACGGTAAGAAAAGGGAGGGGACTTCTGGTTTCACATATGACTTCAGTAACTTGCAGCCTTTTTGCCTCAGCACTGTTATGATCTTGCCTGCATCTGAAAGCATACTGCAGACTTCCAGAAGTGATGCACTAGTAAGAGGTATTTGCAAGTCTGGGGTTAAGGTGACCAAACATTAGCTCCTTCACAATGTCTCCTAAAGCAATCACTACAAAAGTAAAGGGGCTTCATTTTTTCCATACCCTTTGCTACAGAGATCAGGTCAAGCTATAGCCACTTTTCTGCATAGCAACAATAATGGTTCATAACCAAACTACCTGGTTTATTTTTTAACCAGCTTTATGTTACCATTTATTGCCTGACATAACTCTCACTGCAGACTCTTCTTTCCTTCAGCCTTTTAGTTTGCTTCTGAAACTGGGAGTGTTGTGGGTTTTTTTTTTATGCCTGTTCTACTGTGAATCATAATGTTATGGAAGACTTGCTCTTCTACATAGATCAAAGGTAAACTGTATAGGTGTAGTTTAATTCTTGTGTGTGGAAACTTCAAAGGCTGGCTGTCTGGAGGCACTTAAAACTGGATCACTGTCTCAAGTGAGCAGGATCTAAATCTACCTCCCTGGTCAGCAGAGGAAAATTACTGCTGCAGTGCTGCTGGGATGTGAACTTATGATTCTTCAGCTCGTGCCGCCTGAGCCTGAAGTGATCCATAGTCTATGATGTGCTCTTTGTCTATGTTCTAACAGCAGTTGAATTAAGTAAGAAGTCATCACTAGGACTTCCAGATCTGTTTCATAAATTCAAAAAATCAAGCTTAGAGCTTTAAAGACTTATTTTTCTGAAACTACAGTTCTTTAAACAAGACTCCTGGAATGACTAAAAACCTCACTGAGTACATGAGCTGCTTTACCAGTTCTGGTTTCCAGTCTGCTATAGTGTGGTAATCACAGAATCCTAAGGGTTGGAAGGGACCTCAAAAGATCGAGTCCAACCCCCCTGCGAGAGCAGGGTAACCTAAATTACATCACACAGGAACTTGTCCAGGCAGGCCTTGAATATCTCCAACGTAGGAGACTCCACAACCCCCCTGGGCAACCTGTTCCAGTGCTCTGTCACTCTTGCAGTAAAGAAGTTCCTCCTGTTGTTCATATGGAACCACCTATGCTCCAGTTTACACCCATTGCCCCTTGTCCTGTCACTGGACATCACTGAAAAGAACTGAGACCCAACTCCTTCAGCCTCTCCTCATAAGGGAGATGTTCCACTCCCTTCATCATCTTTGTGGCTCTGCGCTGGACTCTTTCAGGCAATTCCCTGTCCTTGAACTGAGAGGCCCAGAACTGGACACAACATTCCAGATGCGGCCTCACCAAGGCAGAGTAGAGGGAGAGGAGAACCTCTCTTGACCTACTAACCACACCCTTTCTAATGCACCCCAGGATGCCATTGGCCTTCTTGGCCACAAGAGCACATTGCTGGCTCATGGTCATCCTCCCATCCACCAGGACCCCCAGGTCCCTTTCCCCTTCACTACTTTCCAGCAGGTCAACCCCCAACCTGTACTGGTCCATGGGGTTGTTCTTCCCCAGATGCAAGACTCTACACTTGCCCTTGTTGA
>NDXB01006614.1:20207-34874 GCA_002631895.1 Agapornis roseicollis | reverse complement strand
GTTGGTGGGGTGTCGTGAGTTATCTGTTGTGGTTGATGGGATGCTGTATTCTTTTCCTGTATCATTATTATTATTGGTGGTAGCAGCAGTGATTTGTGTTATCCCTTAGTTACTGAACTGTTCTTATCTCAACCTGTGGGAGCTGCATTCTTCTGATTCTCCCCCCATCTCTCTGGAAGCAGGGGAGGGCAAGAAAGGGGGGGTTGAGTGAGTGAAGGAGCTGCGTGGTTGGTTGGGTTTAAACCACGACAACCCTGAACTCCTGGAGATGGGACTGCCACAGCTCTGGGAAGAAGCAGGTAGACCTTAAGATGGTTTTATAACCATCACTTGTGTTTTCCCCAGTCCACAGCTTATCTGCAGACTGGAAAGATCCCCTGCACTGCTCCCTGCACTGTAAGGTACTGAACATAAGGTCAATAAGTGCAAACCCCTGCTTTCAGAACCAGATGATACACAGACTCCACTCGCACTGCTGTATCAATCCCCTCTTCTTACCTGGCTGGAATCCACCTCTTAAGGAGAGCTGAAAAAACCAAACTCAAAGCTCTACCATTGCCCAGCCTTGTCCATGCAAGCAAACTTTGCAAAGATGAGCCTGGCCAGACCAGCTCCGATGGAGAAGCATCCATTTCAGTTCACCATTTCCTCACTGGTTTAACATTGCTGTACTGTAAGACAAGTGCTGGTGCCCACCAACGTGCAAGTCTTTGGCCCATTACACAGCCACAAGACCTACCAAATAAACAAACAATTAGAGATCTCTGCAGAGTAAGATGGAAAAAGCAATAGCAATGACTACTCCAGGGACTGCAGCATATCGCAGTCGAATCATATAGTGAAGAACGTTAAGGAAGAAGGGCCTTTTTTTCTCAGGCCTGGTTGCAAATGCATTCTCTGATGCATTCAACCACAGCACAGATAGAAAAGGACTTTCACAATAGATGAATTGTACAGGAAGAACATGACTATCACTACCCTAAGGTGAAACAAAAGAGGAGCAAGTGTGTTTCTGCTTGTGAAGAGGCACGTAGAAGCACAAGTCATTCCTTGGAAAGGAGTTTGGAACATAGAACTATAGAATAGCTTGGGCTGGAAGGGAACCTAACACTCATTATGTTCCAACCCCCTGCCACAGGCAGGGACCCCTTCCACTGGAGCAGCTTGCTCCAAGCCCCTGTGTCCAACCTGGCCTTGAGCACTGCCAGGGATGGGGCAGCCACAGCTTCTCTGGGCCATCACCCTGGGCCAGCGCCTCAGCACCCTCACAGGGAACAGCTTCTGCCTCAGAGCTCAGCTCAGGCTCCCCTGTTGGGGCAGGTTCAAGCCATTGCCCTTGGCCTGGCCCTACAGGCCCTTGTCCCAAGCCCCTTTCTCTCCAGGTTCCCTGCAGCCCCTTTAGGCCCTGGAGCTGCTCTCAGCTCTCCCCTTCAGGAGCCTTCTCTCCCCCAGGCTGCCCCAGCCCAGCTCTCTCAGCCTGGCTCCAGAGCAGAGCTGCTCCAGCCCTCGCAGCAGCTCCATGGACTACTCAAGCAGGTCCACATCCCTCTTATGTTGGGGGCAAGATGTCTCCTGCTTGTTCCTTGTTTTACAAATAAAACTATAGCACTCAAACACACAGTCAGAAGCATTTCCTCCTGGTAGCAACAGCAAGGAGCAAACCACAACAGCAACACCTGGGGTCAAGGAAGAGAAGCAGCATTTCATCCAGCACAATCACAGAAGTTTTTTATTGATGCGCACAGCATCAACAGGAGTTTGCTTAGAGCTAAATCACCGTTTCTTATCTTAAAGCTTCTCTGATTTTACATGACTCTAAACAAATACCTTCTGCTTTGCTTATCAAGTACTTCCTTTTACTATACATAACTGAATTGAGATATTCATTTCATTACAGCTATGTTACACGGCAGGAGCCCTGCACCAGAACAGCACTATTCTTGTAGGCTAGTGCAGGTACAGAGTATTTTCTACACTGACAGTGGATGATTAAGAAATAAGGAAGGATGCTAAACAATATATCTTTCTCCTTCCTTCTAGTTAGCGACTTGTCTGTGACCACATTATCTTCCCTCTTTCAAATATATATGTAGCTTTGTGTATATGCCAGCAGAGCCCTGAAGAAAGCAAAGCACGAGCTGAACATGTATTTATTTTCCCAGTTCTTATGCCTGGCTTCAATTGACCACTGCTTGTTCTTGCCTTTCTGAGAAAAAGCATTTCAAACCTTCAACTGAGATCTGAACCGATTCATCAGCGACTTCCAAGCAGCTTGGAGGAGAAAAAAGGCCCCGTTGCTCCTCCAGAAATGAATAAAACTGAATGAAAAAGCAACACAAGGTCCAACTTACCTACAGAACAAGGAACATTGGACACATGGCATGTAACACATCAAACCTTAAACAGTGTGGGGAAGGGATTTCAGGATACCAGGCCATTAGGCATATGCTGAAAGGAAATGAAAAGCTTAGAATGGGAAAAGAAGATCACCAGCTTCATAACACTGCCAGGCTCCCGATGATCCTGCTTAGCCAAGTATTTCCCTTTTGTTAATGGTTTTCCTCCATCTGTAAGTTATATATATACATAATTCATCAGGGAAGTGCAACAAAGAGGGGTTATAATAGAGATTTCAGAATGCATTCCAGAAAGGAAGCGAAAAAATTGAGACAGAGAAAAGAAAGGAGAAACCATGAAACCATCAAAGGTATATTCACATCCCAACCCTGCATGCCTGGGGAAAAAAACAGTGGGGAAGTACCCCAAGAACTGTTACAGTACAATAGTGTTATATAGCAGTAGACCATCGGCCTGAAGCTTCTTCATGATGCATCTGTCTTGGAGTTGTCTCAAACAAGAATCTGTCCTCAAGTCCTCAGGGTCAAGAAGATGCTCTTACACCCCATCTGCCCCTCCAGCTCTGTTCAGGCTTTGCACCTCACCCCCAAGGCTTCCTGGAGAAGCCTCTGTAGCTTTCAAGGATGAAAATGATGTGACAAGTTTCCTGCTCCCCTTGAAGGGTCCCAAAAGATATACCCTGGATATCCTAAGAGCTTTCTCCAGTGTGAAAAGGAGCACTTCTTATTCCAAGCTCTCAAAATAACACTTAACATCCTGCTTCTAAATGCTCTTTGCCTACAGGCTAAGAAAGCTGGGGCTGCTCAGCCTGGAGAAAAGAAGCTTCGTGGAGACCTCAGAGCAGTTTCAAGTATCTGAAGAGGAACACAAGGATGCTGGAGAGGGACTCTTCATCAGGGACTGTAGCAAAAGGACAAGGGGTGATGGGTTCAAACTGAAACAAGTGAAGTTCAGGTTAGGCATAAGGCAGAAGCTGTTCCTTGTGAGGGTGCTGAGGCGCTGGCCCAGGGTGATGGCCCAGAGAAGCTGTGGCTGCCCCATCCCTGGCANCAAGTTGTTTGAATTCCAGCTAACACATGATGCTATTACCTAGGTGATCAGATAATCTGCTTCAGCCAGCCCTTTCCTTAGTGAAGCCTCTCTAGTAATTTGGGTTTCTGGTTTTGGCATCTTCAGGTTCTGCTGAACCTGTATGGACCAGCATCTTCTTGCTAGGAAAAACAGTGCCCCAGCAAGGTGTATGGTGGCCTTTCCAGCACTGCTGGCAGGTGGGAAGAAACAGGTATGGCAATGCAGAATGGGCTGTATTACCAGAGTTTCACTGGGGTTTGGATTGGTTTTTGCTGTTTCTCAATCATTGGTCTTGCTGCCATGAAAAAGTGGGAGGAAAAGAACTTAGAGCATGGTGAGAGCCAGATAACCTGCTCTGCTTGCCAAAGCCTTCTGTTAATCCAAAGAACAAGCACCACATAAGCAGAAAAACCCTCATCCTGCTGGCCCAGCACTATCTTTAGGGGTGAGAGGGTTAATCTGCTTCTCTTGTCTCCCTCTGGCTCTAAATCTGCCCATGCAGGAGCCAAACTGGTGGGAAAGCAGTGACGCGGTGGGATGCGTGTCTTGTTTCCAAATCCTTCCAGAACCTGCACATCGAGAGGCATTTTAGGAATTCCTTTAAATAGTGGCTTTCACAGGGGATGAGTTGAATAGCTATTTTTAAACAAGTGTGTAGGACAAGCAGGCTCCATCACATGTGTCCATGGAGTTTTCTCCTCACCACTGCCAGCTGCCAGCTCTGAACCCTGGTAATTCATACCTTTGCTATGAGGCTTTAACACTGTGAGACCGCTGAAGCCTTTACTGTCACTTGGGAAAATCATGGTCATTGAACACAGAACAGCTTCAGGAGGAAGAAGTAGGTCAGCTTGGTGCAGGAAAAAACCTCATACCCTGCAAATGATACAGCCCAGCAAAATGGGATATACCTGGGACACCACTGCAGCCCCTGGGGCAAGCTGCTCTAGTGGAAGGGGTCCCTGCCCGTGGCAGGGGGTTGGAAGTGGAGGAGCTTTGAGGTCCCTTCCAATCAAATCAGTCTGGGGCTCTATGATTCCTTGTTACCCACCCCTAACCAGGCTGCTGCAATACAGTTTCTTCTTGGAGAATCCAATACCTAAAGGGGCTGCAGGAAACCTGGAGAGAAAGGGGCTTGGGACAAGGCCCTGTAGGGCCAGGCCAAGGGCAATGGCTTGAACCTGCCCCAACAGGGGAGCCTGAGCTGAGCTCTGAGGCAGAAGCTGTTCCCTGTGAGGGTGCTGAGGCGCTGGCCCAGGGTGATGGCCCAGAGAAGCTGTGGCTGCCCCATCCCTGGCAGTGCTCAAGGCCAGGTTGGACACAGGGGCTTGGAGCAAGCTGCTCCAGTGGAAGGGGTCCCTGCCTGTGGCAGGGGTTGGAACAGGATGGGCTCTAAGGTCCCTTCAACCCAAACCAGGCTGGGATCCTCAGATAGCTCCCAAGCTGTGATTTACAGATTGAGTATTCAAGTCTAAATTAATTTACTGGTTTTAAGCAATGTGATCAAGCTGCAAATTTATCTAGCATATAAACCAAATGTAAGTATATTATAAAAAGAGAATGCAATATGCAGAATATCTGCAGAGCCAGGAAAACCCCTTTAATACTCCCCTCCCTTCCCACATTACCACCGTGGGTAAATTATCCTTATTAGAACAGTGTCTTCAATTTCATTAGGAGCTTTCTTACCGAGCTATCACCAAGGTTAAGAGGATTGCAAAGCCTCATCTTTTCTCTGGCAACCTCATCATTAAAGCTGAGAATAACCAAGTCAGTCTATTCCAGAAATTCCAGTAACTCTTTGACTTCCAGGAGAGGGTACAATGAGGTTGTCATTGCTCTTCATTTGTTTTAGTTATGATAGGGAAAATCAATACCAATTTGAAGCCATCCTTACTTTGCTCATTGGCATCATGCCCAATGTGCTCTGCAGAACTCAAATGAAACACAAGCAACGTTTTTCACTATCACTGATGAGGAAATAGCATGGTTTTGAGGCGACTCGGAGGCAGACGTTCATGTCCTGGGCAGAAGAGCTGCAGAAATCACTGTCCTCTTTTCATTACTCTGTTAATGACTTTTAAATCTTACATTTCTAAAGCAGTTTGCATCCTATTGTGGTTAAATACATTTGAAACTCAGTTCTGACAGTAACAAAGAATACAGTTCAATGGTGTTACCTGCAGCACATAGAGGCTTTTCAGGGTAATTCCTCAGCCAAGTGAAGCACACTATTAAAAGAGGCAATTTATACCTTTCTGTTCCCTATGCAAATGATAGCAGAGCCTCCCACTCCTCGCAGTGGAACTGAGCAGCATTCAGAGAGCAAGGAACAATTCTTAATAATGCTTTAAAATAAAAGATCCATTCAAATATGCAACTAAAAACATGATGGAAAATGCACACAAGGCAGATTTTCCCCTTTTAGATTTGGTAGTGGCTTCTTCATAAACAGCCCTCTTGTATCCCTATGTTTTTAGAACAAAGGAACAGAATGCACTGAGCCTCACTGGTCTCCATAGATAAGGGAGATGCTGCAGATGAGGCAGGATTAGCATGTGCTGGATGAGCAGTGCAGGGAGCTCACCGTGTCACCTCCAGCTGCACGGCACTTGCTCCATGCCACCAATTTCTCCCTTACCTTCTCCTAAACTCACCCAGACTTGCTCTAGTCCAAGAGGAAAGATCTCTCTTCCCCTGCAGTTCTCATGGGAAAGGCCAAGCTCAAACAGCCTGCAAGCAGGCCTTTTTCCCTTTCAGAGTCATGCAAAGCCAGACACTGACCCCAAGCACAGAAGTGCACCACCAAGCATCATCCTCAGAAGAACACAACCTCCAAATCTCCTGTAAGAGGAATACTCCTCACCCTGAGCAAGCTGCTCTAGTGGGAGGTGCCCCTGCCCATGGCAAGGGGTTGGAACTGGATGAGCTTTAAGGTCCCTTCCAACCCAAACCAGGCTGGGATTCTGTGACAAGTTTTCCCTTTGGGAAAAAGACTCAGGAATAGAGAGGAAAGATGAAATGCAAACTCAGAACAGCAAGAGCTCCTTAGATAACGACACTAAAGCTGAGACCTGCACAGGAGGTTACACCAAAGTAACATGAAATCCTCCTCAAGATGAAATCAGACCAGCTGCACATCAAGAGGCTGCAGGGGAAAGTTCAAAGCACCCTATGGGAAACGCCAACAGCTTCCTCTGCCCCATGCAAATGAAAGACTTGCTATAAACACCATTTCCACGCTGCTCTCGAAGATTCCCCCACCCTGCAGGGCGCCGGCACCACCTCAATCCCACCCAGCCAGGCACACAGCCCTTCTGGGCTTGTCTGAGCCGTTGGAACAAGGCCAGAGGAGGCCACGAGGATGAGCAGGGACTGGAGCATCTCCCATACAAAGACAGGCTGGGAAAGTTGGGGCTGTTCAGCCTGGGGAAGAGAAGGCTGCATGGAGACCTCAGAGCAGCTTCCAGTATCTGAAGGGGTTCTATAGGGATGCTAGGGAGGGGCTCTTCATTAGGGACTGTAGTGACAGGACAAGGGGGAACGGGTTCAAACTGAAACAGGGGAGGTTTAGATTGGATCTAAGGAAGAAATTCTTTGCTGTGAGGGTGCTGAGGCACTGGAATGGGTTGGCCAGGGAGGTTGTGAGTGCTCCATCCCTGGCAGTGCTCAAGGCCAGGTTGGATGAAGCCTTGGGTGGCCTGGTTTAGTGTGAGGTGTCCCTGCTTATGGCAGGGGGGTTGGAACTGGATGATCTGAAGGTCCTTTCCAACCCCAACTATTCTATGGTTCTATGATTCTATGATACTGCTTACACAGGTAAAAAACCCATAAAAATCAACGAGGGTCTCCCTTGAATTTCCCATAACCCTTCTTGCTATTCTACTGGCTTTTAAAAGGGGAGATGAGGGGCTGAGAAAGGACCATCGTATACCCAGAAGCATCTTCCACCAGGAGCAGACACTAGTCAACATCTCTCCATGGTGGTTTCCTGTATCAGGCAGTCAGGCTCAGGCAGCTCCTGCCCATCTCGCAGCCCAGCATCACAAACACGACCGTGTGGGCCATGAAACAGCACCTAAGAGAACAATTTAATTGCCTGAGGCAAAACCTATTCCATGGCCAATTAGAGCAAACGCTTCCGGCATGCTGACAGGGAGCTCAGCTTTTCCGACCACAGACACACACAGAAACTAAGGGAAAAGGCTGCTCTGTGCCAAGGTAAACAGCTGCTGCCATTCTCCTCCTGCCCTCTGTGTCCTCTCTTCACCAGGAAGGAGGATTCTGCCGCTGAAAACCTGCCTTTTCAGATGGGCATCCCAGGCTCACAATCCTGTAAGGAATCCGAGGCAGGAGAAAGGAGAGGCTGGGAGAGACCTCGCCATGCTCTGAAATGAGTATAAAATGAGGTTACTTGGAGGGCGACAGCATCTAGCCACACACAATGTATTGCTGCAGATGGGCACTGCCGATGCCCGTCTGCGGTATCATTCTCCTTGGAGAAATGCAAAGGATTTGTTTCTTAGATCACTGGGTTTGTGCAGCAGTAGCTGCTCTGACTCTGTTATGAAGAGCAGGAATAATCATCCAATGCTACAGCGCTTTGTCTCAGCAACTTCATTAAACACCCTGGCACATGCACATCATCTCTCAGAAGGAAAACATCCATATATCAACAGTAAAGCCAACTGTTGTCTCAGCATCTCCTACCTGGGTTTGGATACATTGAACATCGTTCCAACACTTCTCACCCACAGACCTCAAAACACTTGGTGAGGGTGCTCAGCCTTAATATAGCAAACATTAATGCATAGGAAAAAACCTAAACTGACTGACTCAAAATCAGTTATGAGTCAAAGCAGAGCCAGAAATAAGGCAGAGAACCAGCTATGCTCACCACTGCACTGGAACACTCAGGGAGGAGTATGGAAGCTACATATAGAACCGATTTTTAAGCCATGCTCTTTGCCTAACTCCCCTCTTTACTACTTATTGAACCCTAGCTACATCCTGGGGTTTCAAAGCTAACTGAATTGTACCTTTAGAACTAAGGAAAGTCTCTAAATGTAGGATTTGAGGCTTGTCAGGAGAACTGAATCCCATTGGAAAATTCATGCCCGAAAGCAGGTGCTATAACCCTCACTTTGGAGAGCAAGCGGTTCATCAACTGACTGCACGTCCCTTTTCATACAGACACAGTAATGAGAATTCCATTTCCCATCTCACCTGCAAAGGCAAAGCATGGCTTTGGAGTGTTACAACTGCTTTAGCCCAGCCTTGTCAACTACAAATTTGATGCATCACAGGTTTTCTTCCATACCAGCAATTTCCAGAGGTACATTTCTGTGTGTCTATCCAATCAAGAAAGAGATAAGACTAAAACAAAAGCCTTTGCCATTCTTCAAATACACAGATGGTTTCTACCAACCACTGCCTGTGACCACTGCCACTGAAATATTTCACTTCATATACCCTAAGAGGCACCTAAGGCAGCATTTCTGTATTCTGAAAAACTAAGTTATAACAAGAGATCTAGACCAAAAAGCCTGATTTAGAAGAACACTGAAGCTTTCTTATTCCAAGATTTATCCTTTAGCCAAAGCAGATGATACTGTTTCTTTCCACCACGGCTATTCCCTTACCTTCAGTACCTGAAAGTTTGCTTGTTGGGAAAATACCTGCATTTTTCTGGATTCCAGGATGAAATGCTCAGCCTTGTGTTGTTGAAGAACAAAGAGTGCTTTGTATCACTCTGCAGCTTCCTCAGCAATCAAGGGCTGCTTCTCAGGTGAAAGTGGCAACACCAAAATTTTCCTCGAACTTCTCATTGTAATCCTTCCCCAGTTATCTAAAGCACTTAAAAACTTTAACCAAGCGGGGTGATGCTTCAGAACTTGGTGTCTGCCCAATGCTGCGTCGTTTGAATCGCTTCAAAGAGTGCAATTAATGAGGACCTCAGTGATAGTCACCGCTGTGTGCAGCATCCCCACGCCGCAGAACAGAGCCAGGCTGGGAGAGCTGGGCTGGGGCAGCCTGGGGGAGAGAAGGCTCCTGAAGGGGAGACCTGAGAGCAGCTCCAGGGCCTAAAGGGGCTGCAGGGAACCTGGAGAGAAAGGGGCTTGGGACAAGGGCCTGTAGGGCCAGGCCAAGGGCAATGGCTTGAACCTGCCCCAACAGGGGAGCCTGAGCTGAGCTCTGAGGCAGAAGCTGTTCCCTGTTTTCAGGTGCTGAGGCGCTGGCCCAGGGTGATGGCCCAGAGAAGCTGTGGCTGCCCCATCCCTGGCAGTGCTCAAGGCCAGGTTGGACACAGGGGCTTGGAGCAAGCTGCTCCAGTGGAAGGGGTCCCTGCCCGTGGCAGGGGTTGGAGCTGGATGGGCTTTAAGGTCCCTTCCAACCCAAACCAGGCTGGGATTCTGTGATTATCATTTCACAGGGTCCAGCTTCTTTTGTGTGCATCACCATGGAAATTCTGGCTCTTCTGTCCAAGTTATTCAATACTGAAGTAGCAAAGTGAATGGCAAAACTGGAAATTCCCAAGCCTACAGATGTATGAGAGTCCCAGGTTGTTCAAGGCATGGTTAGAGGAATCCCAACCTAAGCAAGAAAATGCCTACTGCTCTGCACAGACCTGGTGAGTTTGAGTAATTAAAGCAACAGAAAACAGAGTCTTAATGTCAAAAGTCAGTATTTATATCTATAGATGCAATAGCTGCTACCATTTCTACAGTCTCTGGCCTATAAAATAAGAGATACCCAACTGCTGCTGAAGAGGAGGCTGATGGCTATTATTACTATTGCTCTTCTAACAACAATGGTGGTAAAAGGCAGTTCCTCCTTTGCAAAAGGATGTATCTGAAAAATACTTGAGCTCTTTTTAAAACAGGCAATTCAAAACAGGCCACAGATGATTATGTACAACCTCATGCATCTTGTTCCCAGAAAGAAATATCTTAGGTATCATCAGTCCATTTTTCTTTCAAACTAACTTTA
This sequence comes from Agapornis roseicollis, assembly GCA_002631895.1. Taxonomy (NCBI): domain Eukaryota; kingdom Metazoa; phylum Chordata; class Aves; order Psittaciformes; family Psittacidae; genus Agapornis; species Agapornis roseicollis. The sequence continues at coordinate 24,455 of NDXB01006614.1, read as the reverse complement.
TGTTAGGGCAAAAGAACAGGATGCCTTTGCTTGCTCCAATGCAAAAAAGTCAAAGGCATAAGGTAGACCAAAATGACCTTTTTATGCCACAAAACATCAGCCTACGCAACGTTGTATGTCACAAGAGTGGCCTAACATTTCTGCATTTCCCATTCTGAACTTACAGTTTGCTTTCCCCAGACAGAAAATGCACTCCTCTGTCTGGATGGCAAAGTAGAATTCCCTCCTGGGCAGGGGAAATGCCAGCTTTAGAGACAAAACATGTCCTGTGTCCTATATTCTTCCCCATGAGCAAGATGGGACCTGGCCTTGCTGCCACTGCTCCTTTGCTGTAAGGCAGTGCTGCTGTACTGAGCATCTGAGAAGCTTGTGGAAGCTGCTTGGATTGTCCAGAGGCTGCATGTGGACATGATTATAGAACCCCAACCTGGTTTGGGTTGAAGGGACCTTAAAGCCCATCCAGCTCCAGCCCCTGCTCCCACGGGCAGGGACCTCTTCCACTGCAGCAGCTTGCTCCAAGCCCCTGTGTCCAACCTGGCCTTGAGCACTGCCAAGGATGGGGCAGCCACAGCTTCTCTGGGCCATCACCCTGGGCCAGCGCCTCAGCACCCTCACAGGGAACAGCTTCTTCCTTGTGTCTAAGCTGAGCTTCTCCTGTATTCCTGTACTAAACCAGCAGCATTGAACTACTGGCTGGTTTTACAGCAGTGATTGTTCTCCCTGGGAAACTCAAAGCAATATATCAGCAACATCTTCCTAACAGTTTATACAGTGATAAAAAAAGCAATCAACTTTTCAGCTTGTTCTCATCATCCTAGGAGAGAGCAGATCAAAGAATCTCAAGTTACTCAAGTAACAGAGCATTCCCTTGGGGCTTTAGTACAACTATACGCTCGCCTCCAATTTCTGCACAATTAAACATAAAAGCACTTACCTTGTATGAATATACTGAACATTTCCATTGACTACATGGAGCCTGGTCACTTTTAGTCTTAATTGCTGATAGACAGTGCTCACTTTGGATTAGAAATTAAGTGCTTGGATACCCTTAAATTTCATCAGGAATGAACGTGTACCCACAGCACATGAACTCCATGTAAACCTGAAACAACTGCATCGCTAGGCCAGCTGATAAACCAGACCACACTAAGAACTTAGCACAGATTGTCCAACAGAGTCAGCCTCCCACCTCTGTATGGGGATTCAGTAAACCCAAATTCTTATATATGTGACAAGCCTTTTTAATGCCCATTTTTAACTGAAGAGATGCAATAAATCACTATATACTGACTATTTTAAGATGTCTGTAGACCTTTGCACTACCAAACTACTTCTAGGTGTAGAGTTTGCCATTATGCAATTAATTGCTCCACAAAATCTACATTGTTCCTAAGGCAGAAGCTACACCCAGTCATGGTAATTACACTCTGAGCCAGCAAGCTTTGCTGCTGCAAAGGTTTGTTATGAATTCCGGATGCAGAATTCCATGCTAAGAACCAACCAGATTACAACGGCAAAACCCATCCTCCTGCCAGGCTGGAAGAAGCCTCCCAGATCTCTGCACTCTGTTATCCAGATGTCCCTGACGTTACCGCTTGCAGGTAAATGTGTTCGTACCCATTGTGGCAGCGGCTGCATGGAGTGCAGGTAATGAAATGAGAGATGCACACAAGCAATCCTTTCCCACATCCACTCTCCAGCAGTGCTTTCTAACAAGGTCAGTGAAAGCAATGTACGTCCTTCTGGAGCTATAACAAGATCCCAAGGCAGTTATCAGAAAAATTCCCTTTTTTGCAACCCCAGTAGATATCCTTCTCCCATTGGACCTCCAGAAATGAGGTGGTGGACACAAGAAACCCAGACCCCTATAGCAGGAAAGAGCATCTCAGAAAGACCAAGCGTTGCTACCAGCACCACTTATTTGGGTGAGTTTTGTCAACTTTCCTCAAGGATCACCAGACGCATTGCATTGATACAGAGACACACACCAGGAAAACCACATCCATTCTTGCAGCAGACAGAATAAACTCTTTTCTTCCTGCTAACAAATACGCTCAGGGCTGGTAAGAGTTTTACACAATGCAATGTGCCTACAGCAGAGCCTCCTGGGGCATGGATAGAGCAGAGATCAGGGATAAGGATGCTGCCAGCTCTCCCTATGTGGGCTTCCAGATCCCTTCCCCCAGAGCTGAGTCACTCGGATCATACATCTTAAACCTTCCCAGTTACTATAACAACTTAATGGATTTCTTCTTGATGTTATTAATTACATTCACTTGAATCTGTTCATACGGGGTTGGGGGGAGGCACTATGCGATAGCTTCTCCTTTCAAAAGGCTTTTACATTCTGAAGTCGTTCCAGCACTCAGGTGCTCCTCCATAAATCTGCTTCCACTGAGATAAGGAAATGCTCAGAGTCCTTCCTTTGTGAACTCAGAACAGAGGGGAATGTTTTCTTCCCCAAACCAAGCCAGATGCCCACAAACAAAGCTGTGAAAGATGCACCCAGCTGTTTTGCTACAGAAAGCACGGTGCAAACCACAGCTGTAACCTGGCTGGAAGCAGCATTTATAACACATCCCAGAAGAGAAAGACTGAGCAGTTTGCAACCAAAAGCACTGAGAGCCAAAGCAAAGAGGCAGTCAGGATCTAATTTATTAGGTCTACATTTCCCAGCCTCAGGGTATGAGCCCTGAAGCAGACATCTACTGCTGGAAATGAGAGGAAAATGTAAGAAACCTGAGGCAAATCCCAAGGTCCAGCAGCGCTGCAGTGTACAGAATACACAGCATCATAGAATCCCAGACTGGGTTGGGTTGGAAGGGACCTTAAAGCTCATCCAGTTCCGACCCCTGCTCCCATGGGCAGGGACCCCTTCCACTGGAGCAGCTTGCTCCAAGCCCCTGTGTCCAACCTGGCCTTGAGCACTGCCAGGGATGGGGCAGCCACAGCTTCTCTGGGCCATCACCCTGGGCCAGCGCCTCAGCACCCTCACCAAGAACTGGAGGAGCTTTAAGGTCCGTTCCAACACAAACCATTCTGGGATTCTGTGGTTCTGTTTTCCTTCCTCCAGAGCCTGGAGCAAGGGGAATCACCTCAGTGCATCCCTCCCTCAGGCAGAGGCTTCTCAGCAGCCAGTGAGAGAACCTGGCCTGGAAGACAGCCTGTGTATCCTCACAAATGAGTGTGGGCCTCTGTGACAGAGGATTTGGCTGATTCCCAGAGAGTTATTAAATGAAAATTCCAATATCACTTTATATACACTTATTTTTGGAAACGTGTCTACTTCCAACTTAAAAACTAAGTCTTATTTCAATGCCAAACCATAAGCATGGAAGAAGAACCTGAACTTCCCACAGAAGAAGCTGGGTACAGTGAAGAGCCTGAACTTCCCCCAGCATGGATGACTCGGGAATGAAGCATTCCAGCTACCTTCTCCATTTAGGTTGAGCCATTTTAGCTGTACAGAACTGAACTCATCTGCAGAAGCATCGCCACACAGCTCTCAGGATAATTTTAACCCCACAGACATATGGAGAACGCTCCTTTCACCCTCCTCTGCAGGAAAAGGAAAGATGATCTGAGCCTACAGACTTCCAACAGGGGAAAGAAACTTCTCCAGATATCTGAAACCAGAAAACTTCATGGAAATGATGGTAATGGTTGTTTATATTTACAGTGTAAAAAACATGCACCGTGTTGAATCCCCGATTATGCAGCGACAGATACAAGAACACAAGGGGAACAATTTGATGCTGCTTGCAATTCTTGATGTCAGTAGTTTCTATGAATGTAATTACTCTGATTCTAAAGGACAGCTTTAAACACCTACAAATGCCCCTTTAAACCCTCTCATTGTAACCATGCTCGAAGAAAACAATACTGAAAGCGCACGTGTGAATAAAACCCAGTGTGAAGCAGCTGTGAGCCACATGCTGGCACTTGAGAGCATTGATCCAGGTGCAGCTTCGCTTGCTCCCAAAGCCACAATATCAATCCTGAAACCCAAAATTGGTTTCGTTTCCTGAAAATCAAAAGCTTTCTTCAAGCAAACCTGCTTTATACAGCCACAAAGTAACTGGCTGAAATGAAAAGAGAATTAAAGGATTAAAAGTGCATTGTCGCAGTGATGGAATAACTACCAAGTGCAGAAGCATTTACCCCTGTCCTGGGTTCAGCAGTTGCAGTCAGTTTTTCTTCTCTTTAGTAGCTGTGTTTTGACTTAACCCAGGAACAAGGCTGATCAGG